>VXBI01004745.1:183626-194443 GCA_013397375.1 Toxostoma redivivum
TTTGGTTTATTTATTTATTTATTTATTTAAAATAGTCTGTGTCATCTGCTACAGTATTCACCCTTGTATTTGAACATGCTCTCTCTTCCATGGGGAAAACCCCTCCCTGGGTTGCCAAGCCCTTGGATCTCACCTTGATGATTTGCTAACAAATGATGCACTGAAGCAGTACTGCTGAAATGGGGCAGCTCTCCAGAGCCCCTAAATACCTTCATGTGATACATTAAATGTAACTCAACCTCCCCCTGACCCAGAGTTCAGCTCTGCCTCCCTGGTTGGGATCAGGCTGCTCCACAGGGAAGATGGCCTGGGAGCTGACCTTGGCATGGCAGGCACTCTTTTATCCTTACAATTTAGATTCCTTGTGGTCATGGGGAATTCTCATGCAGGAGAAGAAAGGAAAAGATGTAATTTTATATTCACAGCCAGGGCTTTTCCCAGCTCCTGTGCCACTTTGTGGGTGACCTCTCTGGACTCAGGGACAGATTCTGCCCAGGTAGCCTGGGGTTTGTTCAAAGCAGAGCACATCTAACATGCCCCTGTTTCCTTACAAGTTCAGTCAAACCCCAACATTTTTCCATCTACTTCTATCTAAAATAAGTTATAAGATGGTTGCTACTGGAACTTTCCAGCTGCAGAATTTATACCAGATGCTTTGTTTGCATTTGGTACCAATCCCGTGTGTTTGTACTGATGCAGAGCTTCAGGTGAATACTTGTTTCTCTTCTGCATGCTCCTTTTCTCGAGTGGATCACAGTCCTAGACTACACCACATGAATTGGGATGTGCTGTTGTTAGGTCCTGATACAGTACTGGAAGCTTGCATTATATGAAAAGTCAGGATATTTCTTTGCAGTTTTACTTAAATACTTTTAACAATATTAATCGTTACTCTGATGCAAAAGTAGTAGTGCTTTATTAAAATTTGAGGTCAACAAAAGTGTTTTAAAATAAAGCGGATTAGAAAAAAGAATACGTTACTGATGTTTGGAGGAATCTTCCTGTGAAGTGGTTTGTTTTTATCTATTTCTATTTTTTATTTTTTATTTTTATTTATTTTAATAGCCTTCATATAAAGTGTTTCTTTAAGCCTCATCTTAAAAAAAAATAGGACGTGTTCTTGGAACTTAAGTTATATGAAAATCAAACCAAATCTTTTGGTGAAATCTATTTTATTGGGCTAAAGAGAGAGACATTGAATTAAAGAGGTTATTTTCAGCCTTGGTAGCAAGTTGTAGAGTGTTAGTTTGGGCTATTGTTTTTTTCTTTCCCCTGCACACCTGGGAAGGTTGGTACTCCCCTGGCTGTGAGGCAAAGGAGACAATTCCTACCCTGAGCAAGGGTTCATTTATTCTGTCCCTACACTGCCCCTTCTCACTACAAAGAAGACATTGAGGGACTTGAGCATGTCCAGGGAAGGGAACAGCTGGGGAGGGGGCTACATCACAAGTCTGATGAGGAACAGCTGAGTGGGCTCAGCCTGAAGAAAGGGAGGCTTGGGGAAAAACTTACCACTCTCTACAGCTGCCTGAGAGGAGAGTGTAGCAAGACAGATTATCAGGATTCCTTTCCATTATTTCTGTGTGGCCTCAGTGGGCTTCAACAGCAGAGTTTCCCACAGTAATTTGGAGCTACCTCTTCAAATCTCAGCTGGCATCAGAAAAAGCAGAGAAAGGAGGACAGATTTCAAAAGCAAAACTTCTATACCTAAAATCTTTTTGTTCCAGTTCTAGAATAGATGAAGTGAAGCCTAGAACAGATTATCATCTGTTTATATCTTCAGCTTTAAATACCACACTGTCTCTTGATACAACTCTTTCTGGTTTTTGGTTTTTCATGTTTGAGAAAAAGTAAAGCTGCTTCAGTTGTTTGGGTGCAGGATTTTTTGTTTGTTTGTTTTTGGGGGGTGTTTGTTGTTGTTGGTTTTGGTTTTTTTGTGAAACTGACTCCAAAAGCTCAGTAAAGTCTCAAACAGAAAGGCATTTAGGACCTAGACAACATCTAGGATTAAGAAAGATGTCAGTGATATTCTGCCACTTGCTTTAGTTTCCATGGTCTTTCACAGTATTTTCTTGAAGTTTCTAAAACAAGGACCGAAAACTGCTACTAACACCTCCAGTCAATTCACTCTGATCTTGTAATCAAACAAGGCTGCAGAGAATCTGCCAGGCAATTTTTCTGTAAAGTTTTTGAACCTTGCAGGCATATTTCTAGTGCCAAAAATCATTACAGAATTGAAAACCTCTTAGTCAGGTACAATCAAGTGTGAATCTTGGTCTCCGGGTATATAAATTTTTACATTTAAGGCATGTTAATGTTAACAACTTGACAGCTTGTCTAAAACAATTAAGTTTTTAAACCAAAGGATCTCTCATGTCATAACTTTTTACCATTATCATAGAAGTGTTTGAGTACAGCCTGACGGCAAGCCATCCATTTTCTTTAAACTAAATGCCACAATGATGATGATGATGATGATGATTGCAATTATATTATTCTTTCTGTGAAACAAGCACCAAGATTTTAACCAACTTCTGCCAGATTTACACTTCCTTTAAGTAGCAATATATTTTAAAATTATTTTTCTACACTTTAGTACTATTTTCCTGTTGAAAAAAACCCCTGCTGACACTTTATATTTATGCAACCAATGCACACATATTTATTCCAAATTTAACAGATTATTAACACTTTTCTAGAATGAAATTGTGCCATCATGCTAAAAACTTTTCCCATCACTCTCTGATTGAATATCAATAATAATAATAATAATAATAAAGAAATCTGGAGCTATTGTCCAGTAGCCATTTGCAACCTTCGCTGTTCTAGAAATGAGAATTACACTTTGAAGCCCTGTCAGCTGGCTGAGCATCTGTTTGGATCTTAAAGGGAACTAATAGAAGTATAGATATAAAATCAATTTTCATTTATTAATATATGTAAGGTTTGACTTTATTATAGTAGGTTTTTTTTTCCTTCCAGTAAGGCTATCTAAATAAAATTTTCTGAAATTAGCAGACTGTAGTTCATATTTACTTCAGATTCATGTCAGAAAGTTCACAGAAACTCAGGCTTCTAAAATGTGGGCTTTTTCTGAATTTATTCTGTTCTTTGTTGGTTTGCCATGATACCACTGCCTCCTTTTGCCTGGATTTTGTCTTCTATGGATTTTGACATTGTGGATCTTTTGAATAATTGAATAACTTATTAAGAAATTAGGCTGGGCCAATCAAACCACTTCTGATAAAAACCATTGATTCAGCTAAAAAAAAAAAGAAATTCCACAAATACCAAATAATTTTTTTAACTTCATCATTTGAAGATGCTTTTATTTTTTAATCTGGAATGTAACAAATTGTTTAATATTAAATACCAATAAGAAAACATTTTAGTTAAACTAACTAAACCTGGTCAGCATTTAGTTCTTTCAGTTTCCTGAGAAAACTGTTTCTTGTTCTCTTTCACTCACATAATCTAATTTTAATGCAGATTTGCCAACCATTGTTAACCTAAATTCAGGGGTCACTAGATATTCTGTAAGACCTGACCCCACTAAAAGTGGACAATTAATGACACTGACACACTAGATGTAAAGTGGATGGAGAACAGAGATGCTGATCCTGTGCATTCCTGTGCTAATCTACAGCTGTTTTCTGTGAACATCTTTGTACCCATTTCTGTAAAGTCCATTCGGTTCCTTTTTCCCTTTGCCAATTTACTCCGTGTTGCACCCCTAAAGCCTTTTTCTGACTGTCCCTATTCTCCACTCTTCCTTTTGTATGTGTATTGACAGTCCTTTGGGCTGTTCTTTCCTCCTTCAAAATCTGGCTCAAGAGGAGAGAGCAGCTTGAATTGATGAAGTGCTCACATCCCTTTTTTTTGGCTGGATTGACTTTCAGTCACATTAAATTAATTGACATCTGTGGACTCCCAGTTCCTCTAACACAAAAAACTCTTTTAGGGTGCCCAATATGCAGTGATTGGAACTCTTTTGTGGCCATTGTGGTCAGAATTTTCTTTCATGACTGACTTACCTAAAAGTTACAGAGGGCTTTGGTGGCAAACACAAGCTAAGAGATTCTCTCTGGATGTTTCCCCCTCTATCACTCTCTCTCTTACTGATGGCTGTAACTATTGGTTCAGGATGATTTCAGTGGCCTTGAGATCTGCAAAATTTACCTCTGACAGCACTGAGATGTGAATTACTATTGATGCTGAAGCAGAGTGTGCCTTTGTGGGGAGCTTGTTTCAGGGTTTCACCACTGTAACAATGAAAGAGTTGTCAGACAATATGATTTCTGCTGCATCCTAAGTTCTCTAATTGTTTATCATATTAACCTTGGGTGATCTTGCAATCTGCTGTCTGCAACATTAATCAGCTGACATCATCCTGTGTTCTGAAAGGACATTATTAAATCCAAAGACCAGAATACATCTCCGATGAGAAGGGCAGTGGGGCTTGGTGACCTGAGAAAGGGAATTAAAAAGACCTTTACTTTTTATCTTTGCCATATAACCTCAGATGAGTCACTCCCATCTTTGGATTGTTCTGTCTTTTGTCTGATGGAGAATTGTCTGAGCTGCTCTGCATGCTGCTTGGTACACAGGCTGTGCCTGCTCCTGGACTTAAAACTGCTAAAACCAGGAGCTTGCCCAGGCTGGGTCCATTCCAGGTCCAAGTTATCATCAGAAGACACCTGCTGTTCTGCAGACAGGCAGACACTCAAATTACACTACAGACCTACACAACATCCAGGTCACCTCAGTGTATTTTAGGAATTACTGTTAGCCAGAAACTAATCCTAAATGATTTTCAGTGGGAGGGTTGCAAAAGAAAAAAAATAAAAAGGTTGCTCAAAGGCTTAAGAAATTTTAGTTTGGGCTGTATTTTTTACTGTTAGGTGTGGTGGTTGTTTGTGGTTTTAGGTTTTTTTTTGGGGTTTGGGTTTTTTTTGTTGTTGTTGCTGTTGTTTTCTATGTTTTGTTTGTCTTGGTTTGGGGCTTTGGGGGGTTTTTTGGGTTTTGTTTGTTTGTTTTTTTGGTTTTTTTGTTTGTTTTTTTGTTTTTTTGTTTTTGTTCTTTGTTTGTTTGTTTTTTGTTTTGTTTTGTTTTGGTCTTCTGGGGTTTTTATTGTGTTTTTGTTTTGTTGTTGATGTTTCTGGGGGGGGTGGGGGGGTGAGATTTTTGTGTCATTTGGGTTCCTTTCCCCTTCATCCCCAGCTGAAAATGATCCCATTTGTAATGTGAGCTCATATTTGATGGGAAGAAAGGTTGAAGTTCAGTAAAGTCTGGCTAATGAAATACTTTTGCCATGGACTGTTCTGCAGCATGATAAACATATCAAAGGGAAAATTGCACTGGAAGAACAAAAGCATTGTTATTATGAAATGCAAATGATTTATGTAATACTCAAAGAAATATTTCAATAATCCTCACTTGGTAAATGAGCTGGTTTTATTGTGGGATGAACTTCATGAAAGGTGAAGCAGATGTAAACCTAAACAGAGATCAATTATTTGATTTCAGCTGCAAACACAACACCTTTCATAAAAGGTTTGAATTCACTGGATCCCTGGGTTAAACTAATGAATGTTTACTTTGTGTATCAGTAACACAATCTTTTCCGGACAATGATGGATATGATTAAATGGCCTAGGCTCTATTGGAACCAGACACAAAATATTCCCCCAAATTCTCTTTAGGGAATGAAGCAGTGTTGCTCAGAATATTTGACATGGCCACTGCTACTCAGCACTGCTATGTCAGGTATAAAATGGGTCTTTGTGCTCCCCAAACTGAGCCTGATGCTTTGGATACATCAGGGATGCTGAAACTTGTGCCAAAAAATCACTCCCGTGGGCTACATTTGAGAGCTTTCTGCAGAGGGTCAGTCCAGGTAATTGTATGCCTGCACACGGCCCAGGCTTTGTGTAGGGGTTTGGCTGAGTCTGACCTGAGTTTGGGGAATTTGGGACCATCTGCAGCAGATCTGCAGGGTGTTTGGGATCATCCCAGAGCTATGCTTGAGCTACTCAGCAGTATGGACAGCAAGAAATGTCTCTTGAGGCATAAGATTCTTGAAAAACCAAAAAAAACTCCTAGGGGAAAAAAATAAAAATCCTGAAATCATACCAAAACTGCTGACATAAAAGAATAAATGCAAAAAATGCCTTACGTTGTGTTCAAAATTACCAATTGATCTGACAATTGGTTTAATTTGAGGTGATTTGAGTATATTACAGATGCTAATTTATGCTCTGGGCCTGAGCTCAGCACTGTGCCCAGCAAGAGCCCTGCAGCTCAGATTTTGTGCAGCCGTAAGCTCCTCACTGCCTGAGTACAAGAGGACTCGTGCTGTCAGCACCTCCTAAGCAGCTGCTTTTCAAACTGAGCTGTTTGCTAGGAATGACCTTCAGTCCTTCAAAAACACAAACACCTGCCCCCTGCTTATAGTGGGGGGAAAAAAAGAAATAGACAGAAGACCATGCACATCTTGATGGGAATCTTTTATTTATTTATATTTTTTCAATTAATACATTCCTAACTACTGCTACAGGTTTGAACCTCTATTCAGGCAGAGTGAGACTGGCAAGATACTTGTAAGGTAACACTTACTGAGGAAAAAATCTATTAGAAAACTATTCAGCTATGTTGATGTGGTGAATGGACAAGTTTTATTCCATTAGTATGCATTCAACAAAGAGAAGTTAATTAGTTTTGAGAACTTCTAATATTTCAGTAAAACTTTAGACTAATTTTCAGTTGGATTTTTTTGCCTTCTGGGGATCCTGTCAGTATTTTCAATTAACAGATTTCCCTGCACAAGCTCTTCAAAGAAATGGTGTTAGAAAGAGAGGAGGGCAAGAACTGCATTTTTCATTTCATAGGAAATACACAATTCCTTTCTTGTTATAAAAAGCAGCAAAAAAAGAAAACACTCAAGTTTTGGGTATAAATTAAGTTTAATAATTCTGAACCAAGTTATACAAATCAATTCTCTGTAGTAGTTTATATATTAGAACTGAAATAGAAAATCACTGCAACTGCCCCATTCTACCCCATAGTAAACAACATACAAAGACATCTATCTCACTTGCTCCTCTACCAAGAAAGAGTTTCCTTATAACTCTTAAAACATCACAAAAACTATCAGTATTTCTGGGGAAATCCTGCATCCTTTGTTGGTGTTTAAGTACTTATAAGAGCATATGTGACCTTCAGACTTTGCTCTAGTATTAATTGAAAATACTTTTTTGAAAACTGAAGGCTTCACTGTAGTATGTGTAACCAGAACGTACAGTCCACAATGAAAAAATGTGTTTTGTCTTTCTTTGCAGGAGAAACCTGATGTTATTTTTTAAAATGGTACGTGAGTAATGCTTATGTTCCATTTCAGCATTATACATTTATCTACAGTAAACATGAACTTTGGTCTATTAAATTAAATGATGACACACAAATGCATCAAAGAAATGGATTTTTGTCAGCCAAGTGCCTAATGTAAGGATTGTTGGTGATGTGTAAGGACTGGCTGAATGATCCCTGGGTCTGGTACACAGGAATTTTTGGTGCAGAGAAGAAATATCTGTTTGGATTGCTTTTCTTCATGTTTACAGCCAGGTAACAGAGGCTGCAGCTATACTGGTCTGTTTCTGTATTGTTTTATCTATCCTGCAACATTGAACCATCTCTTGAGAAAAATCTGCTGTCCTCCAGATAAAGTTTTCTTTTAAATATTATCATCCCACAATAAAAATCTTGATTTGTTCCCCAAAATCACTTTCTTTATCCTTGTTTCCTCTTCCTCACTGATCAGGAGCTTTCCTCAGCTCTAAGAAGTGTGAATTTCATACTCTTTTTTTTCTTCCTTCATTGATTCTCTCTTCTCCAGACAATTATCTCAGCCTTCTCTCTTCTTGCCTTCAGGGCTTAAATTCACTAAAAACTTCCTCGCTTTCAACTGCATGTTTGCAGCAATGATCAAACCAATCATAGCTCCCAGTTTTCTGTACTCTGAAATTAGTATGTTGGGGCTGATGATTTTTTTTTCCTAACTTCTTGTTATTTCTGTACAGTCAGAAAAATTCTGGCCAGTTCTTCTGCACTTCTTCCATCACATGCACTCAAAATTACACCACTCTAAGTTCTCACTTCATCCCTGACTGTGCTTTTAAAGGATTCTGAAATACACATTTATAATAATTTCTACCTATAGTATTGTCTAATTTCAGGTTATAGAAACTAAAGAACAGTCACAGAAGGACTGTAGCTTCTATGTGAGATCTGAGCCTCCATAAAACAATTACTGGGCATCTGAAATTGTCCTTGAATTGTCTTGGACACTTCTCAAGTGTTCTGTTTCAGCCTCAATTCTCCAGAAACAAGCTGCTCTTGGAGCAGATTCTTTAGAGAATCTAATGCAGCCAAACATTACCTTGAAAGAAAATACATTGGTTTTTTTCAGAGGAAGGCACAGACAGCTTTTAGCATGCATTCAAGATTTTTAAAAAATAACCTTTTTGCATTATTATGGTTTTGGATCATTTTTTAAGCATCTCACACTAATATCATCTCAATCAGTAGAAATAATAGAACGTATTTATTTCATTTGGACTAATGTATTAGGGCTATAGTGATTCTTTCATAATTAATACTAGCTTCTCAGTTAAATGTTGTGGTAAACAGGTGTAGATTAAGGCACTTTGTATATATTTTATATTCTCTCTTATCATTTTTGAAGAAAAATCCTGCTGTTGGCAGCAACAGCAATAAGGGAAGGTAGGAGTCATGCTGCATATAACAATTGTTTTACTTTGATCTGCAGACGTGTGGTATGTGATGGAATACAGTAATGGAGGAATAGATATTAAAAGGAAAAATATTTATAGGATTGTTAGCAAAAATAAATTCCAATATCAGATCAAGCAAAATAATGCAAAGTCAGTTTGGGGGATTATCATGTGAAATGTCAAATCTGATATTCCAATAATAGGAATCATTCAGTTAAAGCAGACCAAAAAGTCTGCAACAAATATTTTCTGACAGTTTTAAACAGATCTTTAATGAAAATTGTCTTGTACAGAACATTTTCATTTTCTGGAACAAATCCCACATATAGAAGCTGTTGCCAGAATCTTGCAGCAACTTTACTTCAGTTCTCTCATGCTTACACTGGTGTGACTCCCTGCAAAGGCACAAAGACACCTTTCCCAGGATGCTCTCAGAGAGTGAAACACACAGAATGCAACATCTCCCTTCACACAGCACAGAGATTGACATTATATGAGTCAAATTTACACTGAAAGAAACAAAGAAATGAGTATTAGGCACCTACTGCAGTAAACATTATGTGCCTTTAATTACATTTTAAATTAAATAGATAATAATTTTAATAATAATTTTAAAGGATTTCAAGGTATCTCTGATAGAAATTATTGCCACTTAGAAGTATTTTTTAAAACCCCCCAAACTTTTGCATCCTGTATTAGAACTTGTCAAACAAATGAACAAAGAAAGAGAACAATACTCAAGATATTTTGCATTAATTCTGAATGACATTTGGTTGGTCTCCTAATGATATAGAAGACTTTAAAAGAAGAAGGGAGAGTAATTTCTATTTTTGTGAGATAATCAGTAAAGTATAAATTTGATTTTTAATGAATTTTTATTAATGCTGGATATTATGATAAATAAGCTAGAGTAATTGTCTAGTTAAATTCCATTCTCAATACAGTGCTAGTATCTATTTCTGTTGAGAACTTATCTTTCTTCCTAGAGGACAACCTTGGAATTGTTACTCAATATATCTGGGTTTTAGGCTGGAAGTTATTTTTAATATCTGCTCATCTTTAACAATGAGAAAGATCTAGTTGCCTGTAGAGATATTTTATGAATGTTTAAGTTCTCACATTTCTAAATTTAGGTGTTTATATTCATATTTAGAAACTTTAGGTTTAGACTTCCAAGTCTTAAACTTTTGGCAGTGAGGGTTTCAGTCAGTTCAAAATACAAACCATGCCAGGAGCAACTTGTTCCTGACAAACAGGTTACCACGTAGAAATGAGAAGATAAATCCATGGATTTTGATGTGATTCATGTTGATCATTTGATATTATTGCAAGCAATTTTGTGGTCTATAATTATACATGTTCATCAAACAGCAAAATTATGGGGGAAATGGAGGTGGTTTTATGTTAACAAGTTCAAATCCTGAAGAATTATTGCCATGATGGTGTGGGGTTATGGTCACACTACTGCCATAACAAGAGGGTCTGCATGCAAGCTGGTTCTTACACACTGCACTGGGGTCTGCTCTGCTCTTACAGATGTAACAAGTTGGTATCTATTACTGCAAACAACTCTGTGTCCCTTACTTAGTCCTTCCTCTGCTGATTGGGAAGCATGAGAAGCCCTTCAGACCTTTCTGTGTGTGTGGTGGAGAGAGAGAAAGTGAAATTGGATTACTCCCAAAATGTCAGGTGTTTTAATTCAGGTTTCTCACAGGCCACTCGGAGTCACATACCTCTACTGGTAATATTTCAGAAATGTTTTATGCTGTGATTTTGGCCTGGTGCAGCAGCACCTTCCCAAAGGGTTTCTGGATGAGATTTAGCAATTACACTATTCTGGGGATCCCAGCAGGCAGGTTTCAAATGCTGAGCTCTTTAGGTGACTGACAGGTCATTAACATGGATTCAGGACTCCTTACTAGCTTACCTCAGTGTCTGGGAATGCTTCAGGGTACACACAGGTTATTGATGTAGATGTAGCTACAGCATGCAGAGATTTCTCCCTGGATTTCAGATACCTTCCCACCA
>VXBI01004745.1:194701-243794 GCA_013397375.1 Toxostoma redivivum
ACAGCAATAACTAATTAAATATATATATATATTTTCTTTTTAAAGAAAGAGAGAGGGAGAGAAAAGAGAAAAATGGTCACTTCTTTGAATATCAAATATTCTTCAACAATGGTAAAATCATTAATTAGACTAGACCATTTCAAATATTAAAACAGAAATTACACTTTAAAAAAATTGCATCTAGCAGACTTGTGATTTTGGTGGATATTAGGGAATTATTATGGTCCCAAGTGCTGTGAAGATTGGAACCAGTTATATGTCTTTGGTGAACTGGGAAAAGCAGGGAGCTAGTGATTATCTTTGAGAAATGAGATCATTCTTCTGTATTACTTAAACTTCTTCAGGATTTTCTTTTTACTCTAATCCTTTGGGTACATTAGGTAAGGATATCTTTTCTGTGTTGTGGTGGAGGAAAGACTACTTTTCTATGATCTACCACAATATGGAGTCCCAGAAGTGTGAAATATATTTTTGGGTTATGGGAATTACTGTATGCAAAGGTATTTCCAGATTTTCAAAAGTTTTCTCTGCAGTATTACCAGCTGTCCTGGGGTGACTTTATGATGCTGAGTTATATCCCCATTAGTCTGTTTAGCCCAGAAATAAGTTCTTCAGCTTTAAGACTGGTTCACCAGGGTCCAGGATGCAACATTTTCCAGCTCAGGGGGGACTGAGAGAGACTGAGTGAGCTGAAAAGCACTCCATGACAAGGACTTTCTGAATTTGCCATCTCTTCAGAACAGTGAGACGTCCCCTTATTTACTATTATTCATTTTTTCCCATGTTTGTGAGTACTTTGCTTGTTAAATAAACAGTTCTTTCCACTTTTCTCAAAGGAGGTTTATCTCCCAAACAGGCTAGAGGAAGGGCCGCTGTATTTCTCCCTTTAGGAAAGCATTCCTCTGGAAGTTCCTTTCCAAATTTGTCCCAAACCAGGACACCAGCATATATCAAAATTGTGAATATTGGTCAAGAACAGTATCTGTTTTCTCTGAGAATTTTCCACCAGTTTGAGTGGAATTCCAAAAATCTGAGACCTTTTTTCCAGCTCTCATTGAGAGGCATCCATTTGGTAGTGATTATTTCACTTGTTCTGGGCTGCTTTCATTTCTTGCTACCCAAGCTTCTTGGGACCCCTCTGGGCTGACTAAATCACTATCTTATTGCTGACAAATACATATCTCAATGCATGGAAACAGAAGAGGGATAATTTATTTTACTTATTGATTTCCACTCTAGAAAAAGAATGTGTGAAAAGTACATTGTGAACAGAAGTTCATGGGTGGAAATAACCTTAAATTGGCAACTGTTGCTGTTTTACTCTTTGTTGATGCTTCACTACTGTGGAAAAGGCTACTTGACTGATGCTATGAGCAAAGTAGATAATGATGGTAAAGCACAATTTAACTGTAATAAAAGTTTTTCTTTCTCATGTGACAAAATGTAGGATTTCTGGGCATACATCCATCATTCATTATATTAGGTGCTGTACAAACACAGGCCTACTCGCTGGCCTCTATTTTTAAGGTTTGCAGTTCTTAGAAATGTATTCATCTTTTTCTTTCATCTGTGCAAAGAGAAGGCTAACATGAGGCATGAGCCTTTGTCAATACAAAGGAAGCAAGTCAAATTAGGAGCAGATAATTCATTATGCTGAACTGGGGGAGACAGAAGCCACGTGGTAAGTCCTTATGCTCCAATTTTTACCTCTTGCCCTTGAGATTCTCATTACAATCAGTGGGTGGTAGAGCATCATGCTTTGGGGATGCACCAATCTGCCCAGAAATAGCTGAGGGATTCCCATATGACACTTTAATGTCTTCTGCAGGTATCTTTATACCACTGTAGAAATCACTAATGTCTTTAGTATCAGTGTAATGGGCCCCTGGGGGGCTTAGTAAAGACATTACATGGTCCTGTAGCATGTTAAGAAATTTGTCAACTGGCACATGTTCTGATAAAGCAAATAACATCTGTAATATATTCCAAAACATCATTGCCAAATAGAAGAAAATCAATAATCTCAGGAGTCTTATTCAGTGGCTCTGGAAAGCTGGGGTGTTCCTGTTGTAGTCTGTGAGGCAGCAGTTCATTTTCAGCAGTGTGCTGTTGCTGGGTAGTTTTTTTGTCTCCTTAAACACCTCTTCCTCAGCCCCTGCTCTTTTTGTGTGCATTCAACACAGCAGATGCTTCATTACAGTCCTGTGCCACCAAAGCTCCTTCTGTGTTCAGAAATTTTGGCCCATGTTTGTCAGGGATTCGTTTTGATGGTGGAATAAACTGAATTAAGGTGAAGCTGGATTTGTTGCTACCCAATCTCCTTCATTTTGTCCTGCTGTCAAGGCTTTTGTTTGTCTGTCTTCCCTCACTCTCCTCCTCTGTGAGGCTGTGAATCTGCTCTGCCTACAAATCACTCCACAGAACACCTCTTCCAGGATAAGGTGACTGAAGTGAGAGTAATGCCTGAAAACCAAGACTTGGAGGAGCACACTCTTCAGCACAAATGTGAGTTTGAAGCAAAATTACAGAGAATAGTTGAGCTTGGAAAGGACCTCTGGAGCTCATCTTATCTAAACCTCTGTTCCAACAAGTTCAAAATACCCATGTCTTTCTTTCTATACAAGGCTTCCCAAATCGTATTTGAATGCAAAATATGCTGATGTGTACATAACGTGGCAGAAAACTAAAATCCTACATATAAGTAGGTTAAAGTCCTCAAGCACTAAGATAATGCTTCTGGGAAAATAAAGATGAAAATAGTCACTCACATTTCTAAGGTAAGAAATCTTCCAACCAATCTCCCAATATTTTTCAAAGGCATATAAGCATTACTCTCCTGATTTTTCAGGTAAGAATCTAAAATGATGAACATTTATGAGAAACATATTCTGAGAGCTCTAAGTCACAGGTGCCTAAAGACACAGTGCCTGGAGGCACGTCTGGGCTTAAAATACAGAGGTGGGAAGGAAATGGAATAGGAAAAATGTAATAGCTCAGCATTAACTCTCTTCAGTCTATCTCATACATGTATATGTTGTCTCCTCTAAAACAAGAGGTCGCCCAGTATCTGCATAGTAGAGCCTCATTTGAGCCTACCAAAAGTTTTTCTCATCAGTGGGTTTATTTTCTTGTTCTTTCTCCTTTTGTCCTGGCTCTTCACTGTCGCTGAAGTTTCATTAGCATTTTAATTAGTGAGGCTAAATTAATAACATGAGTTTCTTGTCTCAGACTTCTCTCAGACCTTCCAAGTATAGCCCAGACACGTGGTTTGGGCTGGTCACTCTCAAATGCCAACAGCTGAAAATAGGACTGAGAAATGAAAGTTCACTCTTTTTCTAAGAGCATCAGTGCAAGTTCCATGTCATTAAACTTCAATTAAAATCTCAGTCTTATTAGCTCTCAGTCTCAAATTCTTATGATCTCAGCTTGTCTTTTGAGACAGAATATCACTTCATTATTCTTCTGAGAGATGTAGTGCTCATAACTCTATTTTTAAAAAAACTACGTGTATTTTCTTGTGGTTTCATTACTGTTTCTTTCAGAATGTGACTCCCTTCACAAAAGTCTGGTCCTTCAGAAAATCTTTTTGTTCAAGTGCTAAATTTTTTCCTGTCATGGCTTAGGAACAACTTTATTTCTGTTATTTGTAAAAGGTAGTCTTAAGTCTCATTCTCAAGAAAAGGAAAAACAACAATATCAAGAAAAAAACAGGGAAGTATAAAGTTTAATGTTGAACAAAGAAACACTGAGCTGTTCTGCCATTTGAGCTGTAAAGAGGAGGGTTTGAAGAGCTCATCTTATATTTCCCATGTGTCAGACATTGACTGTTGCTTCTTACCTTTAAGTATCTTCTGATCACCAGTTTTTGGTTATCTTCTCTAAGCTATGTGAAGAATAAGTTGAACAGTATCAGGAAAAGTTTCTGTTCAGTCACTGAGCTGTTAGAATGGTCCTTGCTGTGATTTTAGCTTTGGACAACTGGGACTATCTGAATTATTTTTTGGAGCATGGTTTAGTAGCTTTTCTTTATCTGAAAAGATTCCTAAATACATTTGGATTTAGCTATACAGGTTTAGAGTTTAATGACATGGATGCATTTGACTCTGTGACAGATGGTTTCAGTATCAGAGGATCATCCTGGAAATGTTTAATTTACTAATACCTGCATCTCTTTAGACATTTATTTTGGTCTCAGTCAGTTCCTTCTCCAGACATTTATGGAGTTTTTGTTATAATTTTTATTTATTTTGATATAATGCACAAAATGTTGCTAACTGATCATTGCATAGAAAAATTAATCAGTTGGAAAGTAAACTAGTATCCCAAGGAACTTTCAGTCCTGAAAATTAAGAACATTAGAGTGGGAAGAGATGATGGAGAAAATGATTTGGGACAGTGAAGGGCAGGAATATGAAAATAGTACAGTCTACATTCTTAAGCCTCAGTCATACGGACATTTAAATATGTACCTTTATTATCATTGTGAAGCTTATGTTGCAGGACAAAGCTTTATTTGGCACTTAGAAGATATGAATTCCAGAAAATCAGTGGCAGAATAAATCCCTCCTGGATTCTAGAAGGGACAAACTTTTGGATTGTTTGCATTTTGTTTGTTATATTTTCACAAAGACAAAGCAGGCTGTAGGTATTAAGATGATAAACTGAGGTCTGAAATACACAGATTCTATTTCTTGCTTCACTGTAGATTTTCTTTCTGACCATGAGCATTAGTTACTGTGCAGCATGGAAGAAAATGTAGGTAGATACTTGCCCAAAAGCACTCAAAAGGAGGCATTAAGGTGTACTAGTTTCTCCAAATAACCAAAGAAATAATGTAATTTCTGAGAGATGATGCATCTAAAGCTGTGCAAAAAAGGGTAAGATAGAGAAGTATACTTAGTTTTGTGGAGCTTAGGTATCCAAGTTAGATGGAGTTCACCATCTCTCCGGGGAGAGATGAAGAACATTCCTGAGATATCACTGAGCTGACTGGGCGACACACCTGGAAGACAGTGATACAATCAGAATGGGAATCTGTATCTAAATTCTCCTGATGTCCCAGTTTAGACAGGTTTGAGGTATCAGAAACTCTTGCTTCGTGTTCCCTGTGTAAAATGGGGATAGCAGCCTTTCTTAGGTAGATTGTGTGATATCCTCCTCTCGAAGAGTTTTCTGAAGAAATACAGACCACGTGAAATCCCAGGTCTACAGCTTAATCATGCTAAGAACAAGTTTGTCCTCTATCAGCCTTACTACTTTTCATATGCAACCATTCTGTCCATCTTTCTTTGTGGAAGCTTTCATTTTTCACTACTCCATTCATTGTGTCAATGACTGATGCCTTCTCCAGTTTGCACCAAACTTGTTGGCTTTGTGGTTTGACTTCAACTATATTTCTTCCACAGCAATTGAACTTGTATGTGTAGAATTAGACCTCAGTTATTAAGTCAGAAAAGTAACAATGAATGAGGCATCAGGACCTATTCCAGGTTTTTTACTTCTCCAAGGGATCATTTCTGTTGCTTTGGTCAGGCTTGCCATTCTCTATCACTGCACTCCTTTTTGGGATTTGATCTTTGTGCTCTAATGAAGCATCTAGAAGGTAAAAAGGAATGACAATCTATTGCAGATCAGTGCAGAACCAGAAACAACTTTGACGCCTGCCAGACACTGGTTTGAGTACCTACTATGAAACAAACATGAAGTGATGAAAATCAAAAACTGCCTATAAGGAGTGTCTAATAACCACTTTTAGAGCATTTCTTGGTGAATAAATTTGTGAGAAGATGTTTATTTGCCTTCGGGTAAGTAGTTCAAAATGCTCCCAGATTACACCGTGTCAGAATTTGACTAGAAATCCTGTTTTGTTTGACTAGAGACATTACCTGCTGAAATGTCATATTTTGCATGAAGTGCAAAGCCAAACCAAGATGCACACCTGTAGTTATCACTACAGAACTTTGCACTCCCAGAAAAAAAATACAGCCAGGACTACAGCATTATGGCCAGAGTCCAGGTTTTGTTGATCTATTATGGCAATGAAAATTATTCTTCAACTTCCATTGCTTAAAGGATATTTATGCAGCATTACTGAGGGTTATTAAGTGGAAGCAGGTGAAATGACTCATGTTTTCGTACCCTCAAATGGATTATAAGTATGTAATGGGTACAAAATATTATTTTGATCGTTAAATGAACTTAATTGAAGTTTTTGTATAAAGGTAAAGGAAAAGAAAGTAATCAGAGAAGGAAAATAGAGCTTTTCTCATTAAGGTTTTCTGAAAACCAAAAGAACCCCTGTAATGTAGCAAAGTTGTTCCAAAGAAATCAACTTCTTTGATCTATTCCTTCACAGTCTTTTTTTTTTTTTTTTTTTTTTTAATTTGGTAAGTATGGTATTGATAACATCTTTGGTAAGTTGTGATCAGATTTGATTCTCTTTTCCATGGAGGCTAGAGTAGCACTGATGAAATGTGGGAAGAGATGGGGAAAAACAAATAATGGAGGGAGTCCAGTTTCCACTGCACTGATTTTCTCTCAGAGTACATAAAGGTGAAACTGAAGAGGTAGACTCCTGTCCTCCTGGAGAAAAAAAAAAAAAAAACAAAAAACCCAACAAAACAAAAAACAAACACCTAGAAGTAACTAGAGTTCTAGATGCAATATAAGAAATGGCATCAGGATGGAACTTCTGGTGCAATGCAAGAATTTGTCTCCTACCTTCTCCATCTCTCTCCAGTTTTTCCATGAGTGGCACATCAAAGGCACCATCAAAGCCTTAGGATTTAATGGGGAGGAAGATCAAAAGTAGGTAATTTATCACCCTTATAATTACCAGATATTATTTTGATTCCAGGGGGAGCACACAGAATTGGTTTCCCAGTTTTCTTATCACTGTTGATGTTGGCTCTATGAAAAAGCACTTTGGTCTATCTTTTCTTATTTCTTTTTTCTATTTTCTGTTTAGAATGTAAAAATATTTTGTATGGTAAAACCTATTACTGATTTATCTCTGTAAGAAACAAATACGTTCATTTCATATGTAACTGGAAATTCCCTTAAAAATCCATCAGCTCCCAGGATGTTTGCTTGATGACATTTGGTCAGGAAACCATTCTCTCTGCATCATACCCCCAGCCTGAATATCACTGAAACCTCTAGCACAAAAGCAAATGCCTTTATTAGAAAGCTGTACAAACTTTGGCATAAAAACAAGAAAATAACCCAAATATATTTCATCCAACACTGCAGTTCAGAAGGGAGAAAAAAGGAAAAAAAGGAAAAAAAAAACCAAAACCATTACCAGGAATGATTGTGTTTTCAGGACTGCTTACTTCATTGGAAAGTAAAATGGGCCATATCCAGCTCACCAAGCGTGTGGAATATATATCAAACATTACAGCCTGACATCCTCTATTGTCCTGGTTGATGAGAGCATGTGTTTGAACAGAAAGGTCATGCCCAGTCATGTGTGCTGAGTGTTTAGCTGGTAATGCAAAGTCAACACTTTCTTTCCCCTTCCTTCTCTCTTTGTTTAAGTAGTACAATACTGACACAATGCTGAGACTTGCCTTGATTCAAAATCCTCACCTGCACAATCTTAACAGTTATTTAGATTCTTCTTCATAGCAAAACTTTTCCTAATAATGTGCAATCTTAAAATATTCCTTTGTTAACAGTGTCCATCTGTCAGTAAAAAATTTGCTGATGTACTTCCAGACCCAAAGAAAGTCTATGATGAAGAGCAGTAGAGATTTTTGTACTTCATATATATATATACGTGTCTGGTTTTGAATCAGCCTTATCTACATGCATTTCTACACTTATGCAAAGAGAGAAGTTAAAAAGCAAGGCTGGTGGAGGTGAATAATATTTCCTTCAAATTATAATAGGTAAGAAGTTAGAGAAACAGATGTTTTTTCTCTTCACACTACATATTTCTGTCCCTTTACAAAATACATGTCAACAGAACATTGGTAGGCATATAGCCCTCTTGGCCAGAGAACTTTTTATCCCAGAAGTAGGCAAAATGGTGAGAGTTGACATTTGAGACACTATGATCAAATTGAGAGACCATTTGATTTCTGATGGAGCAGAAATTCTATTTTCTCCAATAACAAGTGTTAGATTCAATGAGTTATTATGACCTTAAGCAGTTCCAGTTCTGTCACTGATGCTTGAATAATTCTATGTCCTTATTTCCCCTCCTGTGTTTTGATCATCTTGTCTGCTCAAAAGGTGCATCTAGACTGCCCTGTATTAATTATGAGTACAACAATTAGTATAATAAATTTATTTTGACTCCTAGAATCACAATTTCACATAAAGTTTTTGATGATAAAAATTATAAAAACTCTACCATTTTCTTGATGTTGGAGCTCATCAGAGCAATGCAGAATAGGAAAAAAAAAGCTTTGGCCTTGGCACTTGTAATAAAAGTTTAAATTATAATTCAAATCTTCATAGAAAATGTTTATTTAGCTCATTAATTAAGATATCTTTCCATGCAAAAGTCATTAAGAAACTTACATCACTCTTCAGCCTGTTTGGGTAATATAGTGGTCTCTTTATCTTCTAGCAATTACCATCTATCAGCTGAATGTTTTCCCTAGAAAAACAGGAAAATGAAAATTATTATTTGAAATATCAGATGGCAGAGTACTGTGTTCTGTTCCATACATTCACTTGCTACAGTTTTGAAAACATTTGAAAGATTCAACACTTACAGAAGAAGTAGGATCCTTTCCAGGGTTTCAGTTAAAAGAAAACAATAAGATCTGCATGGTGGTGAACACTGCTGATTGACTGTTCTTTCTTCAAGATAGTTTCCAGAAATAAGATGTGTAATGCAGATGTGCTCTGTATCACAGGAGGGGAAAATTACTTAGGTATAAATCTGACAAAACCATTGATTATCAGATATTTCAAGTATAAGGTATCATAAAGGAAGGATTAGATATCGTGTTAAGGTACTTGACTGGCATACCTAGTTATTTAAGATTAATATTGCATGTCTTGACCATTCTTTGATATTATAGAATACCTGTGATCAACAAACCCTTTTTACATTTGCTTTTTCTGTAGGAAGCACTCTCAGAACCATACATTGAAAATAGGAGCCAAGTGTTGGAGACTAAATATTAATTAGGTGAATCCCAGGAAGCTCAGATCTAATTCTTATGCTGCTGTATGTGTTTCCTATGTCATGTAGCCCAATAAATGAAGGATTTATCAACATCCCCTCAATCTACTTCTGTACAAGATTTGCTTTGCAGCAATCTCAGAGCCTTTGGCAGAAAACGTAGAGTTGGTGTTGCTCCTTTCACCTGATCATTTATGCAACATAATTTGCTATTTTTTTTTCTTTCTGTGAACCAGCAAGGGATTTCCCTTGTTTCCTGCTTCTACACCATTTGTGGTCTTGTATGTGTTTTTATTTCTCTGTTTGATGCTTTTGGGCTGTGTGCAGAGAGCTGTAACAGAGAGAGTCCTATGTGAAAGCCTCTTACCTCTTCTGAGCCACAGGTAGGCTCCTCATGAAGGCATAGGGTGAAAAACTTTTCCTTAAAGAGAAAAAGCTGAAATACATTCTTGGCACATTTTATGTCAACACTGAGTTTTGTGTAATCTCAAGCAACTCTTTAAAAAGTATGCTCAGATTAAAATATTTGCCTGCTAGCTGAAGGTTTGTGCACCTCGTAAGCAGAGAACAAGCAGCTATTATAACAGCAATAATATATATTTATATTTACTCCAGAATTCAGAGTATTTTAAAATTCTGCTACTATACTTTCTTTTTAGAATCAAACAGAACAATCTCTTCATTGAATGGATTTACTAGGCATAAAATGATCCAAAATGGCTTCTCCAATCAAGACAAAACTACTTTAATCTTTTTCCTCAATAGCTGCCACTAAGACCCTGTCAGCTCTTGTGAAGGAGACTTATGTCCAAAAGAATATTTAATATCAGAAATTTGACACTAAGATAAAAAGAAATTATAAAAAATATGCATAAGCTTTCATTTTTACAAGAGGAGGGGGGAAAAAAGTGAAGATATCTGAAGAAGCAAATGTTCTGCCTCTGATATCTTTTCCTTCTTTCCTTTAGTATGTTCCTACACCTACTGAAAAATACTAAAGAAGATCCAATTAGCAGTAGTATATTCCTGTATCAGGAAGGGACATCTAACAAGCCCACACTTGGCAGCAGAAAGGTGTATGTTCATCCAATTCTATAGGAAAAGAAATTTTAAAAGAAAAATGACTCTTCAATCTGCAGTTACTAGATAGAGCTGCTGGAGTGTTCCCAAAGAGGAGTGACTGAAGGGTTTATAGCGCAACTCTGATGAAGAACAGATGAAGAAGGAGCTGGGGGTATTTAGCCTGGATACTCAGGGGAGACTTTGTCACTTTCTACAACTTCCTGAGGAGGTGGTCAAGCAGAAATGGTCTCATGTTACACCAGGAGAGGTTTAGATTGGACATTAGAAAAAATTTTTCACTGAAAGTGTTGTCAAGGACCAGAACAGGCTGTCCAGGAGAGTTGTACATTCACCACCCCGGATATATTTAAATGATAGGTAGATGTGGCACTTAGGGATATGGTGTAGTGGTGGAATTGGCAGTGTTAAGTTATTGGTTGGACTCAATTATTTTAGAAGTTTTTTCCAATCTGAACAATTCTATGATTCTATGATTTGTACTGTCTTTCATTGGGTCAAAGTCTAGGAAAAAGTACTTTTCAATAACAGGATGTTGTGGGTTTCCAAAACCATCACTGGAAACCATAGAACGCATTAAAAGGAAAAAATGTATCTCTGTAGGGCAAAAAAAGATTTTTTTACTTTTCTTTTTTTTTGTTCTTAATTAAGTTGTAAAAATTCCTCAATTAAAATAAAGGAAGGAAAATGAAGAATTCAAATCCTTAATTTCTATCTATGCCAATTATGGTCATGTTCTGTTACTCATTTAACTTGTGTTAATATTTTCTTATTCAGTTCAGCCATTAAATTCAGTAAGACTACATTACAAGGCACTTCTGTCTGAGTAAGGATGATGTATTTTGTTCAGTGGATTAATTTCCAGAATAGCATACTTCTCTTAAATGGAAGCAGTTACCAGCTGGATTAATGAAGGAGTGAGGTCAAAAACTTTGGTTCAAGCAGAGCTGTCAAGTAAAGCTTCATACAATGACACACATTACAGCTCAGGAGGGGTTTTGGAAACAGGCAGTAGAAGGTAAAAAGAGGAACAGCTTTATGCCTTCATCCTGGAGACTAAGACAGTAACTGAATCAAATCACGTACTGAAATAAATTTTCACTTGATTAATTGTTCTCATCTAAACTCCTTAAAGAGCTTCTGGCAATGAACAAATCTCAGCATGCACATAGTCTGCATGAGTGCAGAAAGTGTATTATATTGAATTGTTGACATGAATCTTCGACCCAAGATGATTCACAAATTAGACAAGGAATTGAAATAGGAATTTGAGCTTTGCAGGGACAATTCTCCATGTCTGTGAGTCAAACTGTTTTCATATCTGTATTGCCAAGGGCTGTATCTGTCACGGATAGTGGGGCAGGCTTTCTCCATGAAGATGAGCTTTGGTCATTTTAGTATGTATTTTATATATTTTGCTGCAGACATAGCTAAGTGTTTTAGATTGATGATTTTAGAATTACAGAATAATTTACTTACTGAATTCAGGTGTGAAAAGAGCCACATTTTAAGTGTAGTTGCCTGCCACATGTTCAGTGGAAATTCTACCACTGTCACTGGTCAATAACAGAGTAAATGCAGTGTCTAGAAAGGCTACTGTTTTTACATACAGAGAGTTCAAGCTTTCATTCTTCATAAAAATGACATAAGACCATGGAAGGTAGATTAGGGAAAAAATGTTCATGCAATTCTTCATGAATATTCAGATGATGTAAAGTTACAGACAAAAAAATATCAATTGATGTGCTACAGTTAGCAGAGAAAAGTAAATTTCTTCAGATTAAATTAAATTATCTAGGGTGCTTAAAAATTGTTGTTGTTGTTAGTAGTAGTAGTGGTAGTAGTAGTAATAGTAGTAGTAGAGGTATTAATTTTCTAAAAGTATCCTTTTTTTTTATTACCAGGGAGAGCAGTGGAGTAGTTTAACAGTCTGAGTCAGTGAGGTGAATGTTACGCTAGAGCTGAAGGTGCTGTTGATCATCCAGCGCTCACAGCCAGGAGACTTGCTTACATATTCAAGGATATAATTACCTTTAATATGTTTTAAAATAGTCTTAGAACCATTAAAGGTGGGAAAGACCTCTGAGATCATTGAGTCCTCTAATCAAACACACCTTGTCAACTAGGCCATAGCACTGACTGCCACTTCCAGTCATTTCTTGAATGTTTCCAGGGATGGTGATTCCATCACTTTGCTGGGCAGCCTGTTCCAGTGCTTAACCACCCTTTCAGTGAAGGAATTTTTCCTAATGCCCAGCCTGAACCTTCCCAACACAATCTGAGGTTATGTCCTCTTCTCTTGGTGCCAGTTTCCTGACATAAAAACCAACCCCCACCAGGTTACAATCTTCTTTAGGGAGTTGTAGAGAGCAATAAGGTCTCCCCTGAGCCTCCTTTCCTCTAGACTGAACACCCCCAGCTCCCTCAGCTGCTCCTCATCAGACCTGTGCTCCAGACCCTTCTCCAGCTCTGCTCCTTTCTCTGGACATGCTCCAGCACCTCAACACCTTGCCTGTAGTGAGGGGCCCAAAACTGAATCCAGTCCTTTTTCACTGGGTCTCTTTCCAGCCACTCTGCCCCCAGCCTGGACTACTGTAGGGGTTGTTGTGACCCAAGGTCATGACCTGGTATTTTGTCTTGTTGAACCTCACACAGTTGGCCTTGGACCATTGATTCTGCCTGTCCAGACCCCTCTGCAGAGCCCTCCTACCCTCCAGCAGACCAACACTCCTGCTGAACTTAGCATTGTCCATGAACTGATTGAGAGTGCATTCGATCCCTTGTACAGTTCATCGATAGACATTACACAAGAATACTCAGTACTGAGCTCTTGGCAACCCCACTGGTGACCAGCCACCAACTGGATGTAGCACAATTCATCACCACCCTCTGGGCCTGGACCTTCAAATAAATAAATTATTAGTAGTAGATAGTAAAATCCTTTAAAAAATGTGTACAGAACACATCTCAAAAACTATGGCAGTCAAAAAAAAACTCTGCACTTTTGGATGGCTGTGATAATGAAGTTTTTCCCAATAATTCATCATCTCTAAGAGTGATTGCAAAGGCAATGAACATGGGTGAGATGATCTGATTAGTCCAACTTTACAGAAAACATAGGGAGATCTGTTTCATATTTTCATTTTGTCAAGAAGTAAAATCTGATATCCCTGAGAACTGGTAGGACCAATATTGATTCAGTTACTGAGTAATCTTATATGGCAATTTTACACAGCATAAAGTGCTCTTTGGTGGCCTAAACCCCTATTTTTGAGCAAAACAAACCATAAATTTGATAGTATAAATAGAGGAAGGGAACTGCCATATGTTTCTTTGCTTTAAATAGTCCTTTATGTGGATGGTAGTGTTTCATAATAAAGTCAAAAGTTTCTGTGTGGAAAAAGAGGGGGAAAAAAGCTTTCAAGGAAGCAACTTCCCTTGACAAAGACCAGTCTCAAAGAAGAAAAAAAAGAAGAGAAAAAAAAAACTGACACAATCTTTTTTCTTAGTCTCTTTACTTATATCTGGTTTTTAAAAGATTACTTTAATTACCTACTTCTGTTAACATGAGATATATTAATACAGGAAGATTCATTTATCGCACATACTATCCATTCATCTAGCCTAAATTTTCCCTTCCCTATAATACCTTCCAAAGGATGCAGAGTAAATGGCTTCTTGGTAATATGATCTAATAAAATAGTGTATATGAGAATATTGTGAACAGATTATTTTTCAATTAAATTATCTTTCCATTAGAAGTATATCTGCTGAATATTTTTCACCTTGGCTTTAATGTGCTTCATATATTTATTTAATGAAGATATGAACGACAGTGCATTCATTCTAAATTTCAGTTTTCATAATGGAGTGGTCTTTCCAGACCTCAGCAGGACCCATAATTTCCTGTGCTGAGGGCTGTACAAACATACAAAAAGGAGATTGCTCTTGCTCTGATTAATTTATTTTCTAAGAGATAAGCCAGACATAGGATACACCTACATGGGCTCTTGCCCTCTGAGCAGACATGAGCTCATTCTATTTGCATCCAAAGCAGATGGAAATTTTGTCTGCCTGTGCTCCACATTAACTGGAAGCCTTGTGAATACAAATAACATGATGTTGAGCACAAGCTACCAAGTGCTGATGAAAGATGTTATATCTTAACTTATGTTTAAGGTTTCCCATGACATCCTCTCTGATGCATGGGTAGAGTGAGCTCTAGTCTTCTGAAAATTATTGTCTAGATAAGTCTGAAGAATACAAAGTGGCAATGTGGAAGACAGCAATATGATTTCTGGAGATGTCTGGATGGCTAAGACAAAGGACAGGAGGGGCAGTTTCTTGGGGAAGGACTGAGTAACTGCATACTCAAATACAAAACCCAGTCCAAGGCAGAATCACTGTGCCTGTTACTGCTAGAGTTAGTCATGACTGAGAGTCATTTAACTCTTGTAGTGATCATTTCACGGTTTAATAATTAGCTTTATTAACTCAGCTACTCATTTATATTCCCTCTGGAGAGAATGGACAAAAGCAGACACTCCCAGAGAACTTACTTGTTCAATCCCCTTAGATGCTTAAATTACAATGGACTGAGTCATCTGTGGGTGTGATTTTTCCCTACTCTCCTGACTATTGATAAAGAGACTGCACTTTCCTTTTTAGGCTACAGAACTGCTTCTCCTTGATTTTGAAATGCTTTATGTTGCCTTGAACTGGCTAAGTCTCTGTTCTGACCTGAAACTGCCTTCAACTGCTACAGGACACTGTTTTCATTCTCCTTCAATAACCTTATTTTCTGGACTTTTTTTCCTTATTTTCTGCTGCTCTGCTCTGTAGATTTCCTGTCACCAACCCCACTCCTAAGGAAATATAGAAAGAAGGAAGAAAAAATAAAATAAGAATGGTGAGAAAAATAAAAGTGATTACAAATCCATTTTACTCACCCTCACCCAAGCTAAAATTATCCTGTTCACTGAGGCACAGGTGGTGATTTTCCTAACTTGATTTGGTCATTAAAAATCCTCTAGCTGCTTCAATAATTTCTCCCTGAGGCCCCTATCAGCACTCTCTTCTCCAGTGATTAGAACAGAGCCGATTGGCCTTCTGAACTTATTACAACCCTTTTTCTAATGATCTCATAATGACTGCAAACCTGAGCCCAGGAACCTGACAGATAATGATGTCAATTATGCAAAACAGAAATGAAGGCTTTGAATCTAATAGACTGTATCAGGGGGAGTGGGGGGAGGAGGCTTATTTATAGTTTCACTGAATAACTGTCATATTTCAAACTATGTCAGTAAAAGTTAATAAAGAGGAGTTTGGGAACACAAAAAGAGATTCTGTTTACCTTTGATAAATTTTAAAAAGAGTGTAAGTTCTTTCCTTCTTCCCTAAGACTCTTGTGCTGATCCAGTGGATTTTACTTTAGTCCTCTCTTCTCTGGTGGAATTCCTCTGGGAAATCCCAAGGTCTGTAGGCATGTCAACAATAAATGTCAGTGAATTTGGTTTTAATGACCACTGATTAGTAAAATCACACCCTAATAATTTAACTATGGGGAATTAAAAAAAAACTTTGTATGAATCTGCTATTATTACTACTACTGTTGTATGGTTTTGTTTTGTTTTTTTTTTTTATTCTTTATTGTGCTCTAGTCACACACAAGGTTTCCCATTCCTCTTGGTTGTGAAGAGCAACCTCAACTCTGTGGCATGTTGCTTTAAAAAGTCACCACTCATGGATTAAAATATGAGAAAGAATTTTAGACATTACTAAGAACTATTTAGCGTTCATCCTTAAATAACTAAAATTTGTTCTGCTTTCTTGGAAAGCTCCTGTAACTGCATGAGAGCAGTGCTTATATGAGGTGTGCCATGGAGCTCAGTTTGTGTTAGGATATCTCATCACACAACCAATGAAATAAGAGGATTCCATGTCCCAGCCCAGATTTCTCTTTACTAACCTGCATTGTCCTGTCCCAGTTATTCCCACCTTCCCATGATCCCCAGGCACCAGTAACCTCCTAGCTCAATTCTCATGGCATTTTGACATCCACTGGTGAGCTGTTCTCTTTAGACCTCAAAGATTAAAACATCACAGAATGATAGAACGTCTGAGACCATTGAGTCCAACCGACCACCACTTAGCCATGTCCCCAGATGCCAAATCCACATGTTTTTGAACATTCCAGGGAAGGTGATTCCATCACTTCCATGTGCAACCTGTTCCAATGCCACAACTCTTTCAGTGAAGACTTTTTTTTTCCTAAGATCCTAAGTCTAAACTCCTGGTGCAACCTGTGGCCATTTCCTCTCATCCTCTCACTTGTTGCCTGAGAGAAGAGACGGATGCTCCACAGTTCTAAAATGTAATTATTATCAAAATATGAATCTGTCCCAGTAGCTAAAAAGTTGTAGGTTCAGGACATTCTGTGTGATTTCTTGTGTGAAAAACCAGGACCTGCAGAAAGAAAAGTTTTAGAGACACAAAGAAGTCAATGATATGGAGCATGACACTTGTGTGGTGGGAATAATGGCATTACAGAAGAGGGAATGTGCTTTGTAGTGGTGTTTCAGTATAAGGCTGGACCTAAGAAATGTGGAAATTGCATTTTTTTTCTTAATTTAATATGACCAGAGGCAGCAATCTTTCAAACTGACATGCTACATTGCCCTTTCTAAAAAGCAGTGATAATACTGCAGTCAGTTCCAGGAGTGGGAATAAAAAGTGCCTGTAATCAATGCAAATAGATGCATAATATTCTGCAGGTCTGATACAGTACATAATGCAATTGACAAGAGAGCTCTTATTGATTTCCACAACGTTAGCCCAGATCTTGGCTGGCAGAGATGTATTCCAAAAAATCATTCAAACTTGGTTATTTTTCTCACATTAGGAAAAAAATAAACACATGGATTTTTCAAAATCAGATACTTTTCATAGGGCTCTAGGATCCAATAATTTGTAGTGAATAATTTATTGCAACATGTTTGCAAATGAATATTTAAATTGTGTTATTTATAGTAGCATAGGAGATGTGCTTGCAATGATCTCAGTATTTACTGGTAGAGAGAGATAGTGAGAAAACCTACACAGGGGCAAACTCAGAAATTGGAACTGAAAAAAAACATTCTACAAACTTCAAGCTGAAATATCATCTCACCATAAATGTCATATTTTTCTTTACAGTGGTGCTGCTGTGCCATCCAGGATTTAGCAGGAAATGTGACAGTCTCCACCACTGACACACACAACTGTCATGAGGTATTACCTGGGGTGAAGCCTCTCTTTACTCTGATCACAATTCTACTCTGTGCCAGCCCCACCTTGTGACACGGAGAAGAATGTTCAAGTCAGGTGACTTCCTAGGGAGATGAATCAACAAAACAAAACAAACAAATTAAAACAAACAAACAAACAAACAAAAACATACTAAAGAGAAGGAAGAGATGAAAAATGTGAACCCCTGAGGTTTTAAGTTTTTTGATTGTATTTTGATACTGGAACCAGAACACCATGAGACATAGCTATCTCTCTACTGCATAGTCAGTAAAATGGAAATTTAATATTTCTTTCTCTGTCTTTTTCCCAGAGATTAATGGATGTTGTAAATCCTTACATCATTTCACTGAGCTGATGGATTTTTGCATATGTTGCGCACAAGTCATCCATTAATAAAACAAACAAACAAACATGAAAAATGTGATTCATTCTTCAGTTACACAACTTGTATATACATACAAGTATATAACAAGGCATTTTTTATCCAAAAATATTTTCCTTACTATTAGATATCTTTAAGAATATTTTTATTCCTTACTGGGTCTCTGAAGTTACCCCATGCTCCCTATGTGATACCTCCACTAAGACCTGGGTATTTGCAGGATATCCCATGATCAAGGGAGATAATTTACCACTTACTGGTGTCAGCAGTAGGACAGATGATGAATAATGGGGCATCATAAATATTGTGTTTAGCTTCTGTTGTGAATTACTTTTTTCACAAATAGAAAACCATTTCATTTTATGTGGTTTTTTTTTTCTTTTTTTGGTACTTGTAAATAGAGATAAGATTCCAGAGATATTCTTGGTTACAAACCATAAAATTACTGCTCATATTTTCATGCCTGCACTCCAGCACAGTGGTATCAATGTTTTATGCTTTTGTAGTGTGTGCTCCTGTCTGATTTGCTCTTCATTACAGCTTCTTAGTGTAATAAGCACACTGATCCAGAAGACACTGGCTGGGATTACAGTGCTTTGGATTTTATAACAATTTTATTTTCTACAAGAGAAACTGCTACTTTGTGGAGCAGTCCCACAATAAAAAGCTTTTCTTTGAATGCCCCAGTGCAATGACAAATTATGGCATACAAAATACACGTTGTATTGCTTCAAAATCAAACATATTTAATTTCCATCTTACATTTAATTGATTATTTAATATTAGCACTTGCTGCTGAAGGGTATGTTGAGAGTTGTATTGACAGTGAAGGAACTAAAGATACATCTGTAATACCAATACTTTTATTTTCTCTGCGTGCAGTTACATCTTATGTGATGGGCAGGAGTATTACTCTTTCTGTCCAGAGAAAAAGATATATAGCAATAGCTATTAAAGAGCAACAGGGGAAATAGATATCACCTACTGGATGTGTCTGGCACTTTCATATTTTTGTAAAAGGAAAGCAAAATCTTAGGTACCAGGTATAAGTAATGCTCTAGTTCAGCTTCTGTGCCCACTCCACTTAATGTTTTATTTCCTGCTGAAAGAGTTTTTGCTTTGGAAAATTACATAGAATTATTTGTTTTCTTATAAGTTAAAATTTCTATCAGGTTTAGGAACAGACTTGTATGTCTCTAAGTATGTGACTAACCCAGACGTGGTTTTCTTACCATTTAAAAATCCCACAGTTGATTATTACTTATTTTCTCTATATAGCCAGGACTTTTAAAGTAAAAGCCTACCTTTTCTGCACTTCAGAAATACATGTCAAAAGAAAAACAACCCTGAAGAGTTTGCAATGCAAAGATAAAACAGAGCAGGCAAATATGACAGACAGATGGTGGGAACACAAGGTATCAAGAGCACCATTACTCCCCATGTCATAAGCAGCAGTCATGACCCACCAGCTGCCTACCTGCTGTCAGGAGTTTCATAGAGACCCTCATAGAGACCAGAAAAGGAAAAGAAGTGAGGTGGATATTGTCTGGAAATATTACTTCAGTTGGAATTCTGAAATGTTATCATATCTCATGATTTGGTAAAGCCCATGGGTGTGAGGGTAAGTAGAATTGTGCATTCACCTTTCATCCTGCTGATCATGCATGGACTACCTGACTTCAGGGCTTTTGTTTTCCTTGCCCCTCAATAACAAGACAGCATTATTTTTGATGGACATGAGCATTGCAAATATAACTCCCTGAAAATTCTTATTTGTCAGTCATAAAAAAGACATCTGGGACATGGAAAATTGGAGCTTTTTAAGCAGCAGCTGACACAACCATGAAACTTGAGGAGATAAAACACACTACATTCAGTGCTGCTCAATCACCACCTGGTCCTTGTTATTTCCCACCCATGGCAAATCCAGACTTTCTTGTGTTAAAAAAAAAAAAAAGCAAACAGCTGAGGGTTCATAGATATGAATGCACTTCAGGGTCTGTGTTTGTACAGCTGCTTGTGCAGTGTCAGCCCCAGCCCTGGCTGGGCAATCTCAGTCAACCCAGCACTTAGGTCATCACCCAGTCCTCCAGAATGACCTTGGAGACTTGAAGAAAATGTGTGGGACTTAGAACAATTTGTGGTTAAGAATGTCTCCTTCCATTTGTCAATGATCTCAATGAATTTCCTTTCCACATGCTTGGCAGCAGCTAATTATTTCCTCCCTCCTCCAGACCACAGTGAGAAATGATACCTTAAGCCACAAATAACAGCAGCTCATTAAAACAAAAGGGAAGCTGGTGACCACAAGTTCTTGTGTGGGTTTGCCTATGAGGTGATAACTTTTTGGGACAGGATGCCCTCTAAGGGCTGATCTTCATGACAGTTATTTACTTACTGATGCAATGGAAGTGAAAAAACGGATCAGAACAGGCACATGAAAACTTCCTGTGTCTGCTCATGCAGCTCTCTCACACACCCTGAGGTTATAAAGGAAACTGTCACTTGCACAACCCTCCTGATGGGAAATGTTCTAGCAGTAGAGAGCAACGATTTGGGAAATGTATTTGAGAACCATGAAAAAAAATGAAGGTGGAAGTGAATCCTATTCCTCCCAACACCATTTTAAAAGTTCAAAGATCAGATCATCTAGTACTGATGATCTAGTACTAGTTAATTGCCCTGGAAAACTTTTGTTTTGGGTTTTGTATTTTTTTTTCTGAAAGATAAATGTCTTATTTTATGTCATTTACAAAAACTGAGGAAAAAAGTCACTATTCAGTAGCTAATAAATAAACATTGTCTTGTCTCAAGTTTTCCTGGATCTACAAAAAAATGGAGTGAAGGGAAGAACAAAACACTGGGAGAATATCATGATAGTGAAGAAAAAACAAAGATGGTTTGGTGGGGTCTCTGGAGGTCCTTTAATCCAGCTTCCTACTTTGTGTGGGATTCCTCATGGATGGTTGTTTGATCTGAGAAGCTGATATTTGTTATGTTCTGAATTTCATGAGTATGATCACCATCCCCAAAGAGAATATGAGGCTGTGTGGAGCTGCTCCAGGTGCCAGAGTTGAGGTTCCTCTGCAGCCCCTGGTGCAGCCCATGGTGAGGGAGCTGTGCCTGCAGCCCATGGGGGTCCATGGGGGAGCAGAGAAGGAGCAGGGGGATGCCTGAAGGAGGATGTGACCCTGTGGGAAGTCCATGCTGGATCAGACTCTTGGCAGGACCTGTGGCCCCAGGAGGATCCCACACAGCACCAGATTTTCTGGCAGGACTTGTGACTCCTGTGGGACACCCACAGCAGAGCAGAATGTTCCTGAGGGAATGTACTTTGTGGGAGGGACCCATCCTGGAGCAGTTCACAAATAACTGCAGCCTATGGAAGGACTCATGTTGGAGCAGTTTGTGAGGGACTGTATCCCATGGGAAAGATTCCGTGCTAAAGCTGGGCAAGAGTGTGAAGGAGAAGGAGAGGCAGAGCTGAAGCATTATGACTGACCACAACCCCATTCTGTGCCATTCAAGGAAAGGAGGTAGGAGCATTGGGAATAAACCTGGGAAGAAGGGAGAGATTGAGGAGAGGTGTTATTAAATTTGTTCTTATTTCTCATTATCCCACTCTGATTTTGATTTGCAGTAAATGGAATTAATCTTCCCCAATTCAAGTCTGTTTATTCCATGATGGTAACTGGTTAATAATCTCCCTGTCCTTGTGCCAACCCATGAGCTTTTTATTGTGTTTTCTCCCCCTGTTCTCTTGATGGAAGGAGAATGATAGAGCAGCTTGTTGGATATCTGATGTTCGAGCAAGGTTAACCAACCACAGAGCTAAAGTGCAGATAACTACCCAAAATGCTGTTCAGAAATAACCAGTAATCTGAACTCTTTATTTCATTTTTAATAATTTTCTCTTTAATTTTTGTAAAAGACTAGATTCTTCAAAGAAAAACCTAAATTATTATAATCATAGCAGTTAAAAAAGGAAACGAACAAATCCCCCCTTAACAATAATAAGGCTGCATTTCCTATGCTGTGCATATTTGGCAGTGGGACTGGGATAAATGGATCCTTCAGTTAAATGAAATAATGCATGGTTTGCTGCATCTGTGAATGAGCTGCATAAAGATAACTGAGGCAGGTAAATGCTGAATAAAACTGGATGGTGTACATTAGAGAACCAATTGCATCTGTTAGCAAATAGCCTTTCTATTAGGCTGCCCACTAAGCACTTATGCCAAGCCAGCACTTGAAATGAAAGGTGCAGATCCTAATTTGATAACTGGTATGGATATGCTGGAAGCAACAGAAATGTGTTCTTTTGGGGTACTTAGCAAGGAATAACCGATGCCTTAAAACAGAAACATTATTCTGTAAATGCTGAACATCTGTGTTCTCCCTGTGACTGCCACAGTCGGGATGAGATTTTCTTAATCTGATTTCCAGGATATATTTAAATTGGAAAATTAGATCTTCCATCTACTGCATATGTGTGTAAATGTCAAACTTTGGAACCTACAGCTTTTTAGATAGTTAAGGATATGACACACTCTGAGTCATGATCTGAGCCAGGATCTTGGCACAAAAATTTGTCCAAATTAATGGAACTTTGAGGAAATTCCTTTGCCATTTTAACTCAAATTTCTTAAGTGAAACTCATCCTCGGTGGCATCATTGCCCTGCACCCTCCAAAGAAATTTAGTTTGCTATTAATAGCATTTTTTCATTCACAATTTCACTCTGAGACATAGTGTGACCATTCCTGTCACAACCTTGCTGTCACAGAAACCCTAATTTTTCTCTTTTATGAACCATGAGATTCCTACGGCAACTTTTGTTCCTAAACAAAATTTACTTAGATTGTTAAGGTAGAATAGCAAGTCACAGAGAATAAGTACCTGGGAATTTTTAAGTGTTGCTTAAAATTTAAAATTGAACAAAGTCATTTTATGGTCATAGGAGAGAGGACCTGATACAAACATATATGTGTCCTTACTTTTAAATTAACTCCACTGAGAGATTGTGAGAAGCCTGGCTCCATTCTGATGACCTCCTCATAATTTCCTGGCTTTCAGGTCTTTTGCAGCTGTCCCTTCTTCAGAATGAACAACCTCCAGTCCCTCAGCCTCTTCTCACTGGCCAATCCTCTAACCCTGACCATCTCAGTGCTCCCCACTGAACTTCGAGTTTGTAGATGTCTTTCTTGTCTGAGGGAAGACAAAGGCAGACAGAGCATTATAGATGCAGTCTAAAATGTGGGCTGATTCTGTGCTCTTTATAAGTCAAAAAGGTGATCTTAGCCTACAGCTCAATAGAGTTCAAGTTTGGGCTGCTTCTAGCTCACTGGGGAAAGATGTAAACTGGCAAATAACAGATCACCTGTACTGGATATCTCTGCTAAAGACTTCTCTCTACACAGACTGCAGAGAGCAGTAGAGACTGTAAAGTCTGGTGCTTTTGTTTTGTTTAGTAGGGGTGGCAAAATATTTGATGGTTAAGGACAAGGAAGATGAGTATCATACTTGTAGACTGCTCTGTAATTTCCAGTCAAAATTGATTCTTCAAGTACAAAGTTGAGGCAACTGAAGGCTCCTAATGGCACATTTTGTGCTTGGTCTATTGCAAGAATGAGGAGAGACCATTAGTTTGCAGTGCTGTCAAGATAGAAGCTTTTCACTGAGATTAAGTTGATGTGGAAACAAAAAGGATATTTTCTCTTTTTGCTCCAGCCAAGGAACTTCAACTTTCAATTGATGATTCATAAAGGACTTTGTGTGTCTAGTGAGAGGGAGAGACAGAAGGAAAACCCAGACTAGCAGAGTAACGTTTATAATTTATGAAATATTTTTCAAAACTGAGACTAGTTTTACAGATCTCCTGAAAAAAAACCCTACAAAAATAAAATGAAAGAAAGAAAATGAAAGCTAAGATTTCCTGAAGTAAGAGAGACCTTTGCAGAAAGTGGGCATCATGTACAGCTAATCTGTAGATGTGGAGTATCCCAGTCTAAATTCCTAATGCTATCTCTTATCAATACACTTTTTACTTCCATTCTGTGTTTTTTTTTAAATTTTCTGCTGTAGTCCAAGCATGCATATTCATCCACCTCCGGAAAATGGTCACCAGCAGCTCATAAGGCTCAGAGAACACTACAATTTTCTGTAATTAAAAGGTTCCATGAACCACCTGGGAACCACTTACCATGGTTCCATGAACCACAAACACCACTTGGATTTCAGTTAGGGAATCAATAGTCTGTGTCATTGTATCTTCTGATATATCTGGCTCTGATTCAGCAAATATTTCCAAATTTATAATTCGTTAGACTTCAGTGGGTTTGAAGATTGTTTTTAAGGTGATTTTTTTAATAATGGTCCCTTTTTTTGTGTGCAATTGAGGGGGCTTCTTTAGTTTGTTTTTTAATATTGACTCTGTATTTTTCATTTCACTTGAATTTTCTTTTTGATATAATTTCTTCCACTTCTTGTAAGTAGACTTAAAGAATATATTGGTATGTCTAAAGTTAATAGAGACTTCTGCAGTTGACAGGAGAAAAAATTCAAACTTGTGATACAACTTCTATTTTATTAAAAGATAATTAGTCATAATTAAACACATGGAGGCCTCTAAACATTAACTGATTTTATAAAACAAAGGACCTCAACATTTTTTGAAAGAAACTCTTCCCCATTCATTTAGTGTTTAAAAATAGGAATTAACCTCTCATGTTATTTAGATGTGTTTTGGAAATACACATTAACTGTTTGTCAAAGTAATATGACCTACAGACTCTGTTTAAGAGACCACTCTTCTCATCCACTCTTTCTGCATAAAGTCTTTTCTAACCCTTTATTTCACTCATCTACTCTTTAGTCAACCCTCCAGTCTTCCCAGTCTTGTTTCATCTTTGCAATTGTTTTCCCTCAGAATCAGAAAATAAACCAGCCACTCAGTAATTCTTGGATTTCTAGCTGAATGCTTCCATTCCTAGAGCCAGATTTGTTCACTCTCAAGACAATCAAACTCATTCGGCTCTAAAAATCATCAGTCTGAAGTAGCAAGGGTGTTAATTACTTTCAGTGTTTGTTGGAGGCTATTAAGAAATTAATAAATTAAACTTGGTCATGTTTCCAGGAAATACTACACTGCTGATTAACTGCTTGTTAAAATAAGGAACATAGATGAAGCATTTCCATATAATTAATCTTTTCTACTCCTAATTTCTTCCTTATTTATTGACCAAGATATGCTTTCTGAAAGCAGGATTTCAGCCTAGGAACAGTTGTGATACAATATTTGGAACTGAGCTAAGCACTTTGCCTATAGAAATGTTGTATGTATATCTATGTGACACACTGTAGGGAAAGACTTGGGGGACACAAGATTAATCATGTTTTATTCTCAAGAGTTTGCAGGTTGGTGAGAGATATTCAGCTCAGCAGTAAAAAGGCCAATCAGTTTTGCATAAAGTCAGATCTCCACCTACATAAACGCCCTTCACTGAACCTGTGCTGCATGTCACCATACTTTGCCTGAAGTTCAGCCAAGCAAAGACCAGAACATTTATCTCAGCTATATCCTTAACTCAGGGAAAAGACACTGTTCCCATAAAACCCCTGATGTTAACACATAAGAATACAAATTCCTCTCTGAAATAAATTAGAACTTGGGGTTTTATCTAACTGTGATCAAGTCTTGGTGAAAGGCTTGTTTCTAGCTACGAAGTCATGGATTTTTTTCCAGTCCTGCTGCAATCCTATTCCACCTGTCAGATAAAAGCAGCATCAGAATACTTCGTGGAAAGCTTTGCTACCAGCTAATAACAGCCTAGTTATGGCCTAGTGATTCACACTGATGTATTGAGAGGTCTTAGATCTTCTGTCAAGCTTCATTTACAGTGAAAATGAGCCAATGACTCTTGTCTATTTTCCTTCCCAGGCTATCAGACCAGTCATCTCCTGACCATGTTTGTTATCCCTAGGGAAGGCCACAATTACGCTGATAATCACTTTCTTGATTCAGTCTGACATGCAATTTCTCTTCTTCTCCAAATCCAACAAGTCCTTTTTTAAATACATGTCTTCCAAAACATGCTTAAGGATTATATCTCCCACACAGAGACAGAGACAGAGACAGGCATTACCTGGCTGATCCTGGAGCTTTTGAACCAACTAAAAAGAAAAGCAAGAAAGAAAAAAAAAAAGTTCCTTTCCAAGATGGTGACATTACTTTCATTGTGGTATTTTGTCTTATTTCCATCTCCTTGCCTTTGCTGGAATTTGCCTTCAAGTTGTTAGAAATTGAAGTTCCTCATGTCAAGGATGAGTCACTTCCTGTAAGGCACCTAGACAGCTGTAGTGACAAAAATAATAGTTAAGCAATAACTGCTAATGAGCACTGTTGGTGTGGGAGTTCTATTATTGTGTTAACTTTAATAAATAGAAACAGTTGAAATTTTTTCCACATAAATGATTTTGATCATAAGTTTTTTTCTTTGACTGAAAGCACTTTCATGGAATGGGACTACTTCCTTTGGGGTGAAAAAGAAAACCACATGCACAACTTGTTTAGTTCCTGAAGAATGGAACCTCAAAAGCTCTGTCAGACGTATTTACATTTGTAACCAAAAGAAAATTGCAAACATAGAGGCATATACACTGCACAGACATACATGTCTTTCATTAATTCACTCATTCATTCATTCTGTCTGTCTGGTTCTGGGGGTTGGGGTGGAGAGTGAGTAAAATTTGAGTCTGAATTTCCTTTATTTTTAATTAAACAGATTACTACAAAAATTAAAAATATCTGACTCAGCTGAAGTACTGAATGCTGTTGCATTGCTTTATCTAATCAATAACGTGCATATATATACATGTGTATATGTGTGTGTATGTATATATTTGTACATAGTGGAGTTAAATTTGTTTGGTTTTCCTCTAACACAGTTTTTAAGCCATAGTGTGGAGATAAGATGTCAACTGTTATATCCCATCTGAACAACCTGTTCTAGGCAAAGCTGTCCTTGCCCATTGAAGAGGGGCTGGAACTGAATGATCTTTAAGATCCTTTCCAACACAAACCATACTATGCTTCTGTATCCATTCTGACATAAGAATTTAAAATCTTATCTGTACTGGACTGGAGTGAAGAAAGTTAGTGAGCTGTAACAGATTTTGCCCCACAGCTTGTTCAAAGTAATGGTGGCAGCCTGCACAGTCACTTCTGTGAACTTCACTTCTGTGACTCAGTTCTGAACTTCATAAACCTTCACCCTGCAAGCATAAGTTAAAGCCCCAAAGAAAGACTTGGTTGACACCATGGGTATTTCACTTAGTTTTTGAGCTGAAACTACACAAAATGTCCATGAATAGATATTCATCTTTGCGTTAATTTAAAACTTCCACCATGTTCCATTATGAGTCTGCAGAGATTAATCATATCCAAGGTGATCCTATTTTTAATTTGGGATTTTTAATCAAAATAGAAAACCTAGAAAAATGATACTGATTAAAGGTTGGCTTAACTGTAAGAAGACATAAATGTCCCAAACCTATTCATTCTTCTTTTTCCTTTATTTGCAGTTACTGCATCACACACACATGAACTAAGCACATTTCTATTTTTCCCTCTCTGCCTTTCTGCATCAAACGAGCAGCTGTGTTGAGGAGGATTGCTGTCTGTCTAACATAAGTTGTTTATGAAGCACATATCAAAACTTAATTTCTACCTCTGTAGTTTGTAGAAAACCTATTTTATGGAGATGACAGTTTATTTGAAGACTTAAAGGTAGTGTGTGGGATACACTGAGCTTTGAAGTCCAGACCCTGAAGGACAGACTTATAAATGGTTTGTAACCAGCAGTTTTGCTCACAATTCAGGCCATTTAACAGTTCAGCACAAGAAGGACCATGTAGTGAGGCCAGGGGTAATTTGTTGCAGACACCCAAGATTAAAATTTTGATTTATGAAATATGCCTTTCCTTCAGTTGCTTCTACAGGACTTCCAGCTATTGTAAATGTGCCTTTCTGGATTAGGCTGTAATGATTAAAATACTGTCTTCCACTGAAAGTAAGTGCTTAAAACTGAATATGAAATGATATACTTAAAATTTTCAGTATGAAAATTCAATGATAATCACACTTCACAGCATAAAACTATGGGGTCCGATTAAGTTTGACATTAGCACAAACTCTAACAAGACATTACCAAGAAAAATAACACACTCAAATCAGACGATTCAGCTCTTGCCACATTAAGGAAGTAATAAGCTTCTAATATCTTTACTGCAAGACATAGCAAAAAATAAAAAAGTGTCTTTCCTGTCAGATGTTTTAACATAAAATCAAAACAGATAAAAAAGAGAGGAAATGTAACTTAAGCAGAAGCAAAGCAAGAGTAGCCAGAGGCTGACCTACATTTGAAAAGTGAAAGAACCCAACAGCAATGCTCACTGTAGCTCCAAGAACGCAATTTCAGTTATTTTCCATGGTGTCCTATGAAGTGGTGATGATCTAGCCTGAATCTGTGCAGCAGCTGCTGCAATGATCTATGGGAATTATCAGCAATAAGTCCAAGGGGAGGTTGAGAATGCTCCCTCTGAGGAGCTGGATCCTTCTCACCTCCCACTGGATGGCAGATCCTTCTTACTCCACTCCACATGCCCAGTGTACCATAGGGCAATGCAGATGCCTTGTTATTTTCCCACTCTCTGAGCAGCATTATTTTGTAAGGAACCTCAATCAGACTTCATGATTTTTGCAAGTCTATTAGTCAGAGAACCTGCTTTTTCTTTCCCCTTTGTAATGGGATTTGCAAAGCAATTATACATCGCCGTCTCAGTTGATGTGCCTTGGACTAAAACCTTACACATGACTGAATTAGTTTATCACAGTAACACACACAGTCTATAACACACCTCTGCCATCTGTCACAACAGCCAAAGAAATTAAAGAAAAAGAGAAAACTGGGAAGTTCCTAACTGTTGTTGCTGTAGCCATTTTCCAAGTCAGTTGCAATTAATTCTTTTAAGGGTGAGAATAACCTTTGCTCTCATCCACATATCTCCAACTACATTTGAGAGGTTGAAAATGTGTTGATTACTCTTCTTTATGGAATGACTTAGGAAAATTAAATTATTTTCTTCACAAAGGAAGAAATTCGGAGTTCTTCTGGGCAAGAATTGGGGCCAGCTCCATGCTCAGTAATTGGCTGCACCTGCAGTGCGGGGGAGATATGGGACAAAGACCACCTGTAGAGCCAGTGTTTCTGCCAGAGTATCTTTACACACTGAAAAAATCAAGAAAGATGCTTTGTTGAGCAACTACTAGGTTTAAATGGAAGTTAAAGAGGTGCTGACTAAACTGATAATGGGTTTTATGAGTGCACATGAAAATAGATACATGCAATCAAAGAGCAGTTTAAAGATGCTTTTACAACTCTTTGTTCCTTTCCATCAGGAAAAAAAAAAAAAAAAAGCAAGTTGGTCAAAAATTAAACTCATGCTTTTATCCAGTTCAGTGAAATGTCTGCCGAGCAGGTTGCTGAGGTCCAGAGGGCTCAAGAATGCAGAAGGAAATATATCCATGAAGGATCGACAGAGCAGAGATGTTGAGTCCTGGTTTGTAACCTCTGAATTACACAAGAGCCAAACCAGACAGAACTTTGATCATCACTTTGTTATACTCAGAGACTCTAAATAGCTACCTCAAAATGCAAAGCTTTTTAAAATTTTGGGGTTTTCTCCTATCTCTTTTACTTCTTTCCCTTTTTATTTTTCTTTTTGGGGGGGGGACTTGTTTGTTTGTTTTGTTTTTTGGGGGTTTTGTTTGTTTTTTGTTTGTTTGGTTGGTTGCTTGGTTTTGTAGGAGCAGGGAGAATGGAAATGTCTACGATTTTGTAATGTTTAAAGGTCCAGATATGGTAACTTCCCAATAAGTGTATTTTTCCCAGTATTTTCCCCTGGTCTCTCTGTTGATTTCTTCTATATGCTACTGTACATCTGTTCTCTTTGGTTATTTTCACTCCAAGTTGGCAGGATTTATTTCTCTTCCAGCATGCCAAGTTAAAAAATAATCCTGCATTGGGTATAAAATGCACTCCTATGAGACCAACCCTTTTCTAATGAAGTTGGAAGTTTTAGTTTTTTTGTATACCAGATAATTTACTCTGAGATAATATAAATTTACAACTGGAACCACAGTTGACACCTGGCAGTGCATAAACAATACAAGGCTTCCAATCTACATCATTAATTGCTCATGCTTTGCTGAATCTCTCCTCACTAAACTCCAAATCATGTCCCTAGTGAAGTCTCAGCAACTTGTTGGTCACTGGGGAGTTCCTTCTGAAATAAAGAAATAGGGACACTCCACAAATGCCACAAGAATTAAAGGCTGGAGCAGCTGTGCCTCTAGTTTCCTCTATTCCTGGCTGAAAAACCTTGATGATATGCATGATGGTAGATTCATCATTTACACTTTCCATTTCCCTTATTTGCAGCAAATCCCTGATGCACGTTGGCAGACTGGGGCTTTAAAGATGAGCTGGAGATCCTCATTACACACACAGCCTCCTCCAATCAACAGAGATGTGTTAGCTGTGGTGCAGGAATAGCTACCACTTCCCACTGAGATAAGGACCAAAGGGATATACTTCCAAAGCTATAAAAACAGAGTAATTTGATAGTGAGCCATAGAAAAAGAGTTCTGGAATCAAGCAGCTGCAGAAATCTGCTTTCCTGCCTCACTGCTTTACAAATTAGCTGTGGACACTATATGTCTACAAATCAACCATGGGACAAATCTGGAGGACATTCCTAGAGGCTTGGTACTGTTTTGGTCTGTGTTTCATGGTCATGGAAAAAAACAGATGCTATTTCATTTGAAATTTAGCCCTGTGCTAAGTAGGCCTAGTTAGCTGTGTGGTCTTTCATTTGTCACTGGTGACTGTTTCTCAGAGCAGACCTTGCAGTAGCATCAAATAATTTCTTCCATCTGAGACAAGTTATTGGCTTAGTTGGGAGGTAGCTGTGCCTTGACACATCCAGCAGAATTTTTGACTGTGCACACTGTGTTGCTAGAGTACATTTACATGAAGGAATATAAAAGAACTGCTTATGAAGGGATATAAAAGAACTACTTATGTCAGTATCAACCACAGGCTAAGAAGCATCTTTGCAGCTCAAGCTCTCTGGTATTTTATACCTCTGGGCAGATACAAAAGAAGTGACAGCAGAAATTAAATTTGATGAGATCTATTTAATGTGCCCAAATAATTCATGTTCACAGTAAAAAAGGCATTTGTATAAAAATATAAAACCAACAAAAAATAATTCAATAGTGATTGCTAAAGTGAATCAGGATCTGGAATGCATAGAAGAGAAATTCTGAAAGTGCTTGGAGTTATCTGAGGACTAAAATTCTCAGTTGTTACATTGGTCACCTACAACCTTGAAAAAACTCATCTTTGTATCAGGGAAAAATTGGTGGTGTTAAGTGTAGACAGTTCTTGAAAGTGAAGAGAGTGGTACTTTGGACTTAGTGGGGAACTCATGAAGTGTAGGAGAGATCTTTTCTCTATGTGTACTTAAGAAATGGCTAGTGCAGGTTGTGAGGAATTAACACACTCTTGCAACATTCAGCAATGGCATTCCTATACTTATAAAGACTGAATGAAATCTCTCTGGACTTGTTTTCATTTTAAAAGAATAGTGGGAGTACTAAATTAGTTTATGGTGAACAGAAAAAATGGTAGATAAGGAAGAAATAGTATTTGGAAAGTTATTACTTTTGATACTGGTAGAAACTGACTGGGTTTCAATCAGCGTTCTGCAAGTCCCTAAGAATATAAGTACGTTTATCAGACCCATGAATGCTAAGAAAATAAAGATTTGCACTTGAGTTCATTGAAATTTTTTAAGAATTTGTGTACTGAGAAAATGCTGAAGAAACTGGTAGGTTAGCTGGGCTGCAGAAAGAAATGGTTGCAAAAAAAAAAAAAAAGCCTTTTTCTTTTACCTTTAGAATCACCAGATTATCTGGTAATAAAAAGAAAGGAAGGCTGTTCTCTGAGTTTAATACAAGTTTTGCTTTGTTATGTCTCAAGAATTCTAGAAGTCCTTATGTAATATGAATTTCATTATTTGTCTACCTGAGACACCTGTATTATTACTCCTGACAGGAAAAGACAGGTTTTCATTACATTGGGAATGAAAATAATGCCTTAGACAGAGCATGACAGTGGGGTGTCCATGGAAATTTCCTAGCCTTATCTTTGTTCACACTTGCTCAAAATCTTCCGTTTCTCTTTGTTGTGAAAACAACCAAAAAAAGGTTAAGACCTTTGTTTAATGGTCTTTACACAGAAGAGTTTGAATGGGAATATTTTGCTTTGAGAGAGGATGAAGACAGCATGGAATAAGAGCTGCCTGAGAAAATCTGACAGACATGATTTTATTGGTGAATAGCTGTGAGCTATTGATGACTGGATAATAAATAAGGCAGACAATGCTAAGTAATTGTACTTGTTTTGGCTGGCATAATGCTGATTTTTTTCACAGTAACTCATGTGGTGCCATGTTTTGGGTTTGTGACCAAAACAGTGGGGCTGAGCTGCCTACTGGGTTATATGACAACAGTAAACCAGTAAGATACTAAAGAAAACAGTGGAGAAGAACTGCTGCTAGGACTGAGCAGAGATGTTTACTTGCATGGTATCCTTTCAGTCATCTTTTGTTCCCATCAGTTTTCTATTCAGCATTTTCCACCCTACTTTGTGGAGTACTCTGAGCTGTGTCTGGTAGTTGGTTCAAGCCCAGCTCTTGATGAATAGCAGAGCCATCTAAAACACTCATTACACACAAAGTGACAAAGATTATAGCATTAAAAACCCACAGTGGCAACTGATGCATTCTCTTTCAGCTATTTCTATTGTGTCGGTTCCTGTCAATAGAATGGACTCCTAGTGTGACTTTTCTTTCCTTTTTCCATCAATCTTTGTCTTAAAAAATGGCAGTTAGAGTCCTTACATGTCACAGTCTCTACTGTGCAGTTGAAATAACCTCCTTTGGATACTGAGATTTAACTGCCTACTATGGCAGGCTTTATTTTTTTAAAAAAAATCCTCAGATAAAACACAGGTTTCTGAAGAGAGGCTTTGTTCAAAGTAAAGTTATGCAAGATTTCAAGTTTTATGCCTTGGATCTGATTTGAAAACAAATGCTAGCAAGGGAAATTGAAGAAAACAAAGTATCATGAGGTTTTTATAACTGTAACCAAAGGAGTACACAAGGAGTGAATTTGTCTCTTGCTTTCTGTAGAAAATGTCTCTCTTGAAATTCATACCTTCTTGAGAGACTTTTCCATAAAATTTAAGAGTTATTTTATAGTTAAATTATACATGCAAATTTTCAATAAGAAAATACAAATATTCCAGTATGAATAGCAACCCCACACTCCCCAGACCAGTAGTGTCTGCAAAAATGGGGTAAATAAAAATCCAAGCTTAAACCTTTTTTGCTGGGGCCTGTCACAGCCTGAATGATGGTATCATGCTAATGCAATCAAAATTGCTATTTTGACTTTTTTAAATCTTACCAGGACAGGAAATATCGATTCAGTTCCATACATACTGAAGAGTTATAACTGTACCCATGTGAGGTACCCAGACTTTGTCTCTAGGAACCAGTGTAAGTGGATGGAGGTTAGAACGAGGAAGAAATAACTTTCTCTTGCACAAAATGGGAAGGAGGAAGATCTAGTGCTTCAGAAAATGGTTCTCTAACCTTTAAATCTCTCCCAGCTTCTCCTAGAGAAGTCAGTAGACTTTTTGCTTTTGGTTGCCTCATAGTTTTCCCTCTCCTGTGTTATTAAATTATAACTTTAGGACATATTTTGGAACTTAATATTCCTGACCACGATAATAGATTCTGAGTGCAACCATTCATAATTTCTATCAATAACAGTGTCTGGTGACTGTAAGGCATGGTCAGTATGAAAGTGCTTTAGTAAAGAAAGTTGATCTACCTGCTTTCATCTCCCAGAGGATAATGTTTTCCATTGAAGAACTTGCTGTGCATAAATGGTGTGTCAGAAACACAAAAGAAACAGCCAGTCCAAGTCAGTTCATACAGCTGATGTTTCAGTGGAACTGGGCTTAGAGATGTGATTGAGAACGTCAGGACATTATTGCAGTTTTTGGATGTAGGGAGAGTAGGGGTCACAACCTGCAGCTTACAATGGCAGCCCTGTGGATAGACTATCTTGACTACAGAAACCATCTAGAAATAAGATGTTGGCATAGCCAAAGACACAAAGCAAACCTTCAGTCTGAGCTAATTAGGATTTCTGTTTGCATAATTTTGTGGGCCTAGCAGTACTTTTTTTTTGATTAAGCTTGTTGGCTGCAGTGTTGGGGTATGCCTGTTTGTTTTGGGTTTGGCTTGGTTTGGGTGATTTTTAGAGTTTTAAACAGCTGAAGAAATAAGTAAGGAAAGAGGAGTAAGTGACAGAAAGCCTTGCATTTTGATTCAAATTTGATCATATGACTGCTAAGGTGCAAAGACCTCTTGGGTCACTTTTCATAAGCATCACAAGGGAGAGATTAATTTGTGGACCATGGAAATACAACAGCAGCTTCATTATGGTTTCCTTACATATTCTTTATCCATTGTGCAATCGAAATACTTTCTCGTCTTCCACAAGCATCAAAATCTTTTGCCATTGTTTACCTAGGATTGTTCATGTGGAAAAATTCCTTGGCTATCTGACAAAATGTGTTTCCTTCCTCAACACTGTATTTAATTTGCCCTCTCTGACTCTCATATCACAGCATTCTTATAGGTCAAGAATCAACAAATTACCTTAACCATGGAATTAAATTGACTCCAATTTGCTATTTGGCTCAGTCCTTGCAAAGCCAATGGACCATAAGTATGTACTTTATAGTTAAGGACATACTCAAAACTTCTCTAAATCAGGGACAGAGTTAATGATGTTATTTTACTTACATAGTTTTTTAAAAAATACCCTTTCCATAAACCAAGTGACTGGACAGTACCTTTATTCCTTCTTTAATAACTAGAAAAACAGGAACACTTCCCTTTTTTTCTTTTTTTTTTTTTTGTTTTTAATTTCTGTATACTTTAACGTGTAGAGCACTCTCTTTGTAACTGAAGAGATAAATTACTGTAGAGACATCGATCCTGCTTAATTTCCCTGCAGATTCAACACACTTTGTTCTTTAAACAAATATCTCCTTTGCGCTGAGAAATGGCACATGCATTGTTATTAAACTGCTATTGCTCTTGCAGTCACTGCAGTATTTTTCAGGTCCTTGGCCTTGGGACATCTCTATGGATAACACATTTAGTTATCATTTTAACATTTGAACTACTTACCCCATAACAGGATATCTACGGCAGCATCATGATCTAGGAGCAGGGAACATTTTCACAGTTCATAAACAATTATATGTGTCTCTTGCTAAGCATTATCACCTTAGGGTATTTGGATACCTAATTTTTCATTATTCTTGTTGTTGTTTTCTTCTCAGAAAGGCAATCACCATACTTAAAATGCATAATTAAAAAATAATAATAATGCAACTCTTCTGCCAGAACTTGACTGGCAACAAGAACTAGGATCTAATGTGAAGAAATCAATATTAACACACTCATTAGAGCCTCCACACAGAAATATGAGAGCTAAAATAAGATTTCTGATGCTCAGTGACCTAGTTTTCCCCAGTTTCAAAATTAATTCATTTAAGAAATAATATTTGTATTAAATGAAGAGAACATATCACCACCAAGACAGCTAAGCAAGGCAAGCTCTAATCATAGAATTTTAAGGGTTGTAAAGGATCCTAAAGATCATCTCATCCCAACCTCTCCATTACAGACACCTCTCACTAGACCAGATTGTTCTAGTGGGAATAATCTTATCCAGTCTGGCCTTGAACACTGCCCCAGCTGGGATTCATAAAGTCTAACTGCATTCTTTTTCAGTCTTTATCCCTTGGGAAACAACAATTCTGAATCCTTCTGTTTTTCCACTCCACAGTAAGTCTATAGAGATTTTCTTGGAAGTATCCAGTGGGAGAGAGTCATGGGTGAAAGAAGGGTCCCAGGAGATTTGATTGATTTTTTAAGCATCAACCTCCAAGCTCAAGAACAATAATCATGATTTACAGGAAGTCAAAAAAAAGCATCAGGAGTCCTGTGTGGATGAAGAAGGAGATCCTAAAAATGTGTAACATAAAAATGAACCATGAAAGATGTGGAAGGAGAGACAGGTTATCCTGGAGGAATGTAAAGGACATTGGCAGCATTGGGAAAGCCCAAGCCCAGGTGGAGTTGGTGAAAGATGTAATAAAAAGATTAGAGGAAAGGTAGATGTGCTGCTAAGGGAACAGGATACTGATGACAAATGACAAGGAATTCAGTGGCTTTTCTAACCAATCCTTTACTGATAAGGCAGATTCAGGAATTCCCAGTCACTGAAAGCAAAAGGAAAGTCTGAAATAAGGAAAATCAACTCTTGGCGGAAGGAGATCAGGTCATGTGAGGAAAGTGGAGGTGCAATAGTCCATGCTATGTAACAGGACACAGCTGTTGGTGCTGAGACAGGTCAGTGCTGTCAGTGAGATACCACTGTTGACCATATTTGAAAGGGTATGTCAGGTGGAAAAATAAAAAGCTATGGAAAAAAGAAATCCTATCTTCAGTAAGTGAAAAGTAGTATACAAGAAACTGCAGGCTGGTCATCCTTACTTCAGTTCCTGGAAGGTTAATGAAGTGACTGATTCTGGAAGTCATTTCCAAATGTATGAAGGACAAGGAGGTCATTGGGAGGTGTCATTGAGGATGTATGATAGGGAAATCATGCTGATACAGGGGACAAAACCATTTAACATCTCCATCAGTGGCTTATATGGGAGGATAGAACACACCTGGAGTGGATCTGCAGGAGCAGATGGTCCACAAGGCAGTTGTGCTGATCACCAGAGGGACCTTGACAGGTTGGAGAAAAAGGCAGAGGGGAGAAAGCCTTGTGGAGTTCAACACCAGGAAATGCAGGTTCCTGTACCTGGGAATACCTACACAGGCTTCTTCATACCCCTGGTAAATTGTAAGTGGTACAGGGAGGTTTCTGGGAGGTGTGGAGTTTTTGTAGGGGACTTGGACTTCTTTAGCATTAAGGCAAATTGAGACTTCAGTTGCTACGGTTGGTTTCCCCAAACACCTGGGTTCTGTTTGTGAAACCAGCAGATTTTAAATAGGATTAGAAATCAAGTAAAAAGGAGAGTGATTCACTGCTTCATGACTTTACGTGACAGAATTCTTCTAGTTGTTTAATTTCTACTAAATTTCACGGCTTTATCAGTGACTTTAAATTAGCCAGCTGTTGTTTCCTGTTGAGAACTATCAGAATGTGTCTGATTGCTTAATAAATCCACATTTTCTCTGAACAGCTCTAAAGAGATAGAGACATTCACTTGAAAAGTTCACTGTATATTTGACAAGCAATTGGTAGAACTTATTGAGCAATGGTGATTTTTTCTCCTATCACAGGAAGAAAAACTCCTCTTCTATGACTGGATGTGCTACAACTTTCTTGCACTATTTCTTGATTACCCTAAAGAGGAAAAGAATAAAGGGAAGCACAGGATTCTGTCCAAAACCAGAAAGACTAAGTTCTAAAGAGCTTCACAGAATCAGGGAGATGCTGTTCCAAGGCTAACTTTCTGATATATATAGACCTGAATGTCTGTGTATCCATAAATTGTATGTAGCAGAAAATTTAGTAAGAAAGTTTAGACATGTGATAGCTTTCAGTGAAACTTCAATGATGTTGAAACTGGTGGCAGAATTTCTGTTGGCTTCTGAGCTGCCACGAGGTTGTTTATAAAGAGGAAAAGAATTTTGCTGGAAAACTAAGGAAACTAATTTGCTTCCCATTTCTTCACAAGGAGGAATATGTGAACAGGTATGTAAAGGTATTAAATTTTATTTAACATTTTCTTTCATTTTGGCATTTAATGAACTAAGAAGAATCCCTTCCCACCCCAAATCTATTGTACTGATGTCTCCTAGTCATAATAAATCTTATTATGATTAGTGTATGAGAATGTAAAAAACCTTGAGCTACATCCAGTAAAAGATGCAAATATGATAAAAAGAACTTCCTAAGAGTTTAGGCACCTACTTCCAAAGCTGTGCACCAAAGAGCCATATGCACAACTGGTCTTTTCTCCTTCTCATCCACATTTCTTTGTTTGGACCATATTTTGGCTTTCATTATAAATTTAGAAACTGATTTCCTGAGCTGGTCTGCAGGTGACGTGCCCAGTAAATTGTTTAGGTAGATGTCTAAGCTGCCTCCTGAAAGGCAGTTTGTTCCAAAGCAATACAGTTACCATAGAATAGCTTATTAGGGTTTGGTTGGGGTTTTTTTGTTTGTTTGTTTTTGTTTTTTGTATGCTTATTTGTTTTTGTTTTGTTGCTGTTGTTGTTTGTTTTTGGAGTGTGTTTTTTTTGTTTGTTTTCTGTTTGTTTGTTTGTTTTCTGTTTGTTTGGTTGGTTGCTGTAATTTTTGTTGATTGTTTTTATTGGCTTTTTTTGGTAGTCTTGACCAGGTGATTACCTCAAACTTTAGAATAGTATCTCAAATTTAAAAATAGAGGGGATGAAAGGCAATGTGGATGTTCTAGTTCCTTTATAATTCTAATGTCTGTCAACAGCACTCAGAATTATTACTGATGTTCTGTAAATTTAAAAAACATTAAACCACCAAAAATGCAAATATTAATTCACATTTTGAAACATTTTTTGTGTCCTGTGTGTACTTCATTGTCTTACACTTCAATCTGAGTTACAATTTCCTCATTCTAAACTGAAATTTGCTACAACATGATTAAGCCTCAAGTCTCTCTCCACCATTCTTTACCAGGAAGTTCACTGGAAAGTATTATTAATCCTCCATTCTGATTCTTTCTATGTATCTGAGATTATTTCCCCTTCTTTTCTCATTGTATAGGTTTTTCTTCATTTAACTGTATTACAAACACTCCTTACATTAGTATTTTACAGATTAACTTCTTTACCAAACAATTTCTATATTTTTGAAGCCTTGTAAAAGTAGATTTTTGATGGCTATAGCCTTCTGGCTCTGTGTTTCAAAGCTGTCTCTAATAAAGTTGATGTCTCTAATAAAGTGTCCATTCTAGCCAATGCTTTTCCTGTACCTTTTGCTGGTATGGATTGGTTGAAGTGATTTAATTTTGTTGTTAATAAAAACCTCTCAGTATTTCCACAGCAGGTTCGCTATTTTACATCGCTTCCCTTTTAGTGAAACTTCTTTGTCCTTTATAGCTATAGTGAAATTTTTTCTCTCTAGATGCTTGAAATTGAAAATTAAGTTTTAAAGATATTTGCAGGGATGAAAATGGAATGACAGACACATAACACACAAGCTGATCATATAGGCATCATTTGCCAAAGAAACAGGTTGACAAATGTCTGTTTTGAAAATGAAAAAATAAAAAATTCATATCAACATCGTAACTTTTTCAATAAACCTGAATTAATATTTTCGATATAGCTTAAAATGTGCATAAAACAGTAGCTGGCATTTCACTGGGAAACTTGAAACATGTAAATTATTATGTGAATATTATAATATTTTATATGTTATATATATTTGAATTTCCTATTTTTTTCTTTTGGAAACTTAAGGTAGATATCTAAATTGTTTTGGATACATTGCATTCTAGAAGTAGGCATTTAACATTTCACATAAGTTTTGGTTGCTGAAACATCAGCTTCTTGTGTCATTTGATATTCTTACAGGTATCTAAAAAATCTGTGTTGGGATGACAAGTGCACAGAACTCAGGACAGTCACTTGTAGCTTTCTGGTGCAATGCATAGAAGCTGAGCATTTCTAAGAGGACACTAGATGCCCTTATTCAGTCAATGAAATCCTACTGAAGGGGGTGGGATTCAGCTTGAGGCTCAGACATCTAAATGAGGTGTCTTCAATTCAGGTGTCTCCCTGTGAGCCAAGCATCTCAGCTCCTGCCATCCTCAACAGAGCTTTAGCAACTGCAGTCACTGAAGCCGTAGAGATAAGTTTAGCTTTAATTGGGATATATCTCAATTTTTCTACCCAAATTCTGTCCCAAATATCTCTGTGTGCATGATGGATGCCTAAAGTCTCATCAGATGAATTTTCAATTATGTGTCACACAGATGTTGTATACATTTCATGATCTAGGTGAGGTTGTTCTTCCTCTATGTCCATACAAAGGAAGCCAGTTCAAAGGCTGGACAAGAGGTAAACTAAAAGAGGGTTGGTTTAGATTAGATGTAAGGGATATTTTTTTTCCAATGAAGGTGGTAAAACAATGGAAGAGATTGCCCAGAAAGGTGATGGGTGCTCTGTCTCTGGAAACATTCAAGGTCAGATTGGACTGGGCTTTGAGCAACCTGACTGAGTTGAAGACATCCATCCTCATTGCAGGGGCCTTGGACTAGATGACCTTTACATGGCCCCTTCCAATACAAACTACTCCATATTTCTATAAACACTTCTTAAGTGTTTATATTAATTTTGATTACTGAAATTACTTTTGCTATAATGCCTTCAACACAACTGTCAAGGGCTATAACTCTATTGTCTGGAGATTAGGTAATGAGACAATTAATACCTGTGTTCTCTCTCTTGGAAGCTGCTTCTTACTTTGTGTCTTAAATACCAAACTTTTTGGGGCAGGGCTACCTCCTTGTGCAGCATTGGTTAGCAGGAGGGGCTATTTGAATAACACTGAATATTGTTTTGAGTACTGTTAACCTTGAGTGTTGTTAAAAATGTGTTAAATAAAACAATTTTAACTTTCATCAAGGTTCTTTAAACTATAGGAATAAAGTTCAGCTGTGTAGTAGTAGTTATGAATTACATCTTAAAAATAGAGAAGTCAAAAAAGAATATAGAAGAGGCAGCTGCACTGGCAAATCCAATAATGGACATGTATTTATTGAGAATTATTGCATATTGTAAGTTTTTTCCAGAGGAGTCTAAAGAAATCTCATGGTACCTATAGTTGTAATCCATTTTCTGTTGATTCTTCAGTATTTGATGCTCTGTAGTCCCACCTTTCCTTTCATGGATACCTAACGATGCCTCTTGCTGGCTGCTGGCTTTGAAGTGTAATACATTTGTAAAGCAGCTTTGCTATTCGCCTCCTCTGTAATGCAAGAGGTTACTTTGGTGTGGGAAACCTTTAGCTTTCCACATTTATGAGATCTGATAAACTGTAAGCAATGATTTCATTACATGCCTTTTCATCCTGTATGTGCTTTTTCATCAGGGTGCCCTGACATTCAGCTGGGCTGGAGTTTGTTTAGCCTCCTTGTGCTTGTTAGGGCTCACTCTTCCCTCATTCTCCATTTCACTCTTTAATTTAATAGTCATATTTATTGTTATGTTTATGTCTCATGGAGGCTTTTGATGCAGTTCAGCAGGAGGTGATGCTATTTTAGCACAATGTTTTTCTGGTAGTGTAGCTTGTCTAGACTCCAATGTTATGTGAAGTTTTCCTCTTACTGAAGACTGTTCTACATTTGCAAAGGCAGAAGCTGGCTAAGGTTCTGAAATATGAGAGTCCCTCTTTGTCTCATTACTACTCTGTGATCCTCATTTCTGATATTCTTGTGCTGACTGGATATTTTGCAGTGCATTTATTTATTCTGTGGCTTATAAATAAGTAATATCTTCTTAAGTATGGATGACAAGCTTTTGCCATGGTCTGATTTTTATCTAAAGTGAATCATAACAATGTATAAAAGTTGCTTTGCAAGTGATAATGCTGCCTGAAAAATGACAAAAGCACACTTTAAAAATACCTTCCACCTTAATGTCCATGTAGAACAGATACTCAAGGGTACAACCCAGTGAAATTGGGACTGTGTGAGATCAGCTGTAATGTTCAAACCTGACACTTGTGGATGGGGAGAAATGATGTGCTAAACAGTTCATTGCCCGGAGCTGTGTATAAATATTAGATTCAGGTCAACAGTATCTGCAGCTGTTATTTTACAAGGCATGGTGAATCTCAGAGAGTAGAGGATAAGGAGAAAATTAGACCTGATAAAAGGAAATATCTGACTAGCCTATGAAATTCATGGTCACAAGAGACCACAGCAAAAGTTTGCAATTAAAATTAAGGAGCCTAATTTTCAGTCAGAAAGGAGACTGACCCAGAAGTTGGAATGTGTTCTTCTCCATAATGCAACAGAAGAGACTTTTTAACTATTTGGCCTGTTTCTTTTGCCAGCTTTCCTAGACTAGGGTAGTTTTCCATCTGCTTTCCAGAGCCCTTTTGGCAGAGCTTTGCAGAATTTTTTCTAGGTTTGCATTTGAATTCAGGTTTCCAAGCAATGCATCTTTCTCTCTTGAATTCCCACCCTATAAACACTAAATCTTCTACAACCCTCAGATTCAGTAGAGTTATATTATTACGCATAAAAATGTAATTAAATCAGTGCTCTCAGAATGTCTATGCTGAACAAAGTTTAATAACAAGCACTTGAAGAATGACATTGCCCCTGTGGAGTATAATGGTGTGTAAGATTGGTGGGTTGCAGAACAGTCCTGCAGGTGAGAACTCATTTAGAGGCCATAAATGTCCTTCTGCTGTCTGTTTTGAAATGAGCCTTTTCCTCGTGCTGAAAGGAGATTGGAGAATGTATTTCCATAAGATGGGTAGATATGGCAGGAGCTACTGGCAGCCCTTCAAAGGAATGTACCATGAATGACAATTCTTAATGTCAATAATGGCTCTCCAGCTGATCTTGGCAGATGGACAAGGGATCAATAAGCAACAAGGCCAAACTTCTAATTCCTCAATGCAATATTTTGATATTTTTTTGTGCTTGACTTAGCAGTTTACATGTTTTTTACACTAATAATATATATATATATACACACAGATATGAGAAAATTTCCACTTGTGAAAAAACATATGCAATGCAATGAACTTTTATTGATTATTGGCACATCATTCCCAAATGAAGAAATTATCTTTTGTCTTCTACTTGTCATGTTTTTTTGTTGAAATGTTTTGAAATATATATTGTTTCTGTTTTATGTAGTGAGTAATTTATACCATTGCACCATATGTTTTAAATTTATGTTCTTCTATTGAAATCCACTATTTTTTAGCCCAAAACTTGATAGTCTTTTTTTTTTGCTTTTGTGTATGTCTTCATTTCAAACTATAAAGAGCTTTAAAAGTGATTTGTTAAGATAGTTTAGAATATTTTGAAAGCAGTAGATTTACTTTAAACATGAGTTATGGCTTTTGTTCTATTTCTTATGTCTGTATCTCTAAGGTAGCTCTCACAACATCAGGAGGAAAAGTTGATATAACAGGTTAGTTTTTTCCCTTCCCTTCCCTTCCCTTCCCTTCCCTTCCCTCTCTTTTTTTATTCTTCCTTAATGGCAAAGAAAGGGAGAGATTACAAACTGTCAGTGTCCTACACTGCTTTTTATTCTATTTGATATGGATAGTAAATATCCAATAGTTGTGTTAAGGCAAATTAGACTGAGAGGAAGAAACCATTTCTCAGTGATTTCCATAATAATGGAAAACATTGGTTGGGTCACAGAGCATGTACTGCTCCAGCATGAGGTGCACATCAGGTCAATAAGGAAGCCAAATACACTATGCCTCTCTAGGCAGCCGATAGAGAAGACAAGAAAACATCAAAAAGGTTTGGGTGCTGACACTTCAGGAAGGGTGGATCAGATGGCTGAAAATGTTTCATTTACTCTTTGATTGTTTGTTAGAATCTGGAGGGTGTCCATGTGTCCCTGAAAAGATGAAAGCTGCACTTGCAAGCTCTGGAAAGAGAGACGGATTAAAAAAAGCCAAAGAAAGTAGAAAAAGTAAGAGAAGGCGTTTGCAGCATATAAATAAAGTAAAATTCAAAAAATCACATAAAGAAGGGCAAGATTCCATACAGTCATACCATTTCTGACCCATTTTTTCTTGCCTACTCTTAAAAATCTCTAGTAATGATGATTTCAAAAAGTATTTCAGTACCTCACCATCTCTACCCTTCATCGGCTTTCTAATGTCCAGTGTTTGAACTCCTAACCAGAGCAGATATGATTGAAGGTTATGCCCTTTATAGTCCTTCTTATATTCCATGTGTGTTTATCTCTCCTGTCAGTCTCAGTTCTTTTAAACTAAGCTGTAATGATTTCTTCAGTCTTTCAGCTCATATTCTCAAGGCCTCTAAACTTGTGCTGCTCACCTCAGACCATTCTCCATTAGACCCACAACGTTCCTGAGTTGTTCAGCACAGACAGAACACATAAATGAAGACTCATCATGTGAATTTGATTTCACAGATAGAGAAGTGATCATCAAAGCCCCATGAAAAGCAGCAGTGCTAATTTCACATGATGTCTCGAACCAGGCTGACCAACCTTAATTAAATCATGATGAGTTCAGACCCTGTCAGATAGAAACTCCCAGAACTACCCTCAGAACAAGTCTTTGCCTAATGTAAATTAGCACTGTCTCAATAAAACAATTTATTCCATGAAACCATTTTGATTTGTTGCAAAGAGCTTGCTCACAACTATTTTTGGCAGCTTTAATGCTTACAGTAATTTGGAAAATGTAGATAAGACCACATGATGAAAATCCTAGATGAAACAAATTTGGGAAAAATGTTCAAAATTACAAGGATCTTACCTTTATTACGGAAGTATACTTCAAACTGTTCTAAGAAATGCTGCATGTCAGAATGCCATTCAAACCAGAACTCCAGGTTTTGGGTTTAACACCAAGTCTGTTTCAAATTGCCTGGGTGCAAAGTGGAAATATGTGTGTCAGTCCATGAGAAATTTTCTTTAACTTTAAAAAATTACTGTTTAAATCAGTCTTTCCATGGCTAGGGGCACTCTTTTTATTTGCTTTAAGTGGGTTTAAGGCTTTCTTGTCATATCCGAGATTGGTAATAGTCTTCGGCTGTTAGTTAAACCACAGAGGAAGAAAGCCCTTAATCCCTTTCAAGTCTTTGCATTCTCTTCCAGATAGTCACACTGCAAAACAAGACAAAAGGGCAAAAATAACATTTTTTGACAGTGCTCAGAGAGTTGATAACAGCTGCACTTTTGTGCATCATTACAGCACAGGCTGTAGCTTCAAGTGCAGAAACCTCGGTACTCAGGGAATGTACAGAGAGTTGTACAGTGAGTTCCTCATCACATAGCAGCAACTTTGAGATGCTTTTGACACATGGATACATTGCACCTGAGGCATGCAAGATGTTATTTCTGTAATATTGGAATCAGGGAGCAAAGCAGGGTCATTGGCCCAAGTAATGTAGACTGTCTATAAATGTGTTGCATATCCCTACCAAGAAAAGTAACTAGTTTTCTCTTCTTGAAGTATTGTATTCATGTCTAGGTGATGAGCAGAGCAGGAAAACTGGGTGAAATGGGTCCCTTTTGCCATGGAATTCTGACTTTCTGTTGTGCAAACTGGCGTCATTCTACTGTAGCTGGCACAAGTTATGTGGTTTTACAGAAGATAAACAGCTACCCCCAAACATTGGCATTTACTAGTATTTATTATTTATGACTATTTGTATTCATTTTTTATTTCTCTCTAGTCAAGTGTTTCCTGTTTATTTTCCCAGAAAAGGCCACAGTGCTTGATCCCTGCCCGGAGGAACTTGCTACCTGATCTGTAATTACTAAGAAATGGCTAAGTCTGGCAATTACTAATTTTGTGCAAGAGGCATTGTATAGTCTCTAAAGATCTTCACAAAGGGAGGCAACAGAGACAGAAAAATTTCTAATCCTGAACCATTAAGTATTTAATTTCTCAAGGGAACTTTGTGTATATTGCAAAAAGAAGTGATTTCTCTATAAATTTGGCAATTAAATAAATACTTTATGGATTTTTTTTCCATGGCTAGGAGTTACTTTACCATCATTTGGAAGAGTTAGACACACTGTGATTGCCAGCATATATGTCACCAATACACAGTTTCTTCTATTTTAAGCTTCAGAAAACGAAGTGAGAGAAGCAGAGAAGTGTCTGGCCCCAGACACCTCAGAGTGGTCCCTTAACTGGACAATAAAGCACCTCTGCTCTTTTCCCACTGCACCAGAGTAAAGTCTGTGACTCTGTTAGGTTTGCAGAGACCCATTGAAATACCCATGGCATTTCCCAAGCTATATTACAGTGGGAAAAAAAATATAAATAAAGGATTCAGCTTTTCTTAAGTCATCCTCACCCTTTTGAGGATATCCTGGTTAAAGAAACGCAGAATATGGGGTCATATCTCAATCTTCTCTAAGTCACCTGCTTTTGAAAACAGCAAATATACATGGGCTTAAAAACATTTACTTATTGCAATAAAAAGAAAATTCACATTCCAAATCTATGATCTAACTGTTCAAACAAATGCAGGATTATGCTGAAGTATGAGAAAAAAAACATAGCAGTATAGCCAAACACAGATGGTTAAAATTTGCTAAATTATGTTTTACGACAATTGATAATTCCAGGATTTTTAGAGAGTGGGTCTCATTGTCTTTCCACTGTTCAAATATATAAATGTAAGAGACTGCCCATTGCCACAATGTCATTAGGAATGACTAAGACAACAGTAATTTATTTGGGTGTGAATGAGAACAAAGGAACATCATTCTCTGCAAGTAAACTCTGTTTTGTTTAAATAATGAAGTCACATACTGCCTCATGTCTCTTTTTCTCTTCTTTTGTACTGATTTTGTTTTCCTTACATATATATATAAAGATGTAAATTGAGTCAAAGTCTTGATTAGTGGAATATTTTATACAAAGATGTGGAATACCGTAATACAAAGGCAAGAATGGTACTGTGACACAGGATAGAGACGTTACAGATGGAGGAATTTCAAGGAAAACGTTAAAACCTGACAGACGATGTTTCCATGACAAGAACATGTAGTCAATGAGGTGTTAGCAATATTGCAGTTTGTGAAGTGAAAAGACAGTATCAGGCTGAACACAAGCAAGGTGGAAACTGATGACAAGAGAAACATTGAGCAGATTACAAGAGTCTCCATTTTATAATATGGAGCTTGGCCAGTGATGGCATGAGCAATTTATTCATCCCATGTGCAATGTATATTGATTTCTCACTTTGTTTTATTTAATCTGACAATAAATTAATGCATCTCATATAACTGGAAGGGACTAGGATCTCACCTCTGATTGTCCATATAAAATTGCTGGTTTAACAAAGAGAGAAAGTTTATCTCCATTCTATATATAAGGAACTTGGGCACAGAAAGCTGAAATATGAGCTTATATTGCTGCCAAAGGTCCAATAGAAGCTTAAGTAGTTATATTTGATCTAATTTTGGTGTAGCAGTATACTACTTTTGTTGTTTATACAGCTTTTGACTGCAGCATAAACCAATCTTTTGTGATTTTATGACAAAAGCTGCCCATAAAACTTGAGTCATCTAAAAATCAGACATTCACTGTTAGCTTATGTTCAATGAAGAGGGAGATTAGCATGTCCCAAGTTCTAGTCAGTTCAATCTAAATCATCAGAAGCTTGTACTTCAGCAACTGAGTCACCTACCTTTTGATGTTTCAAATTAGTTTTCTCCCCTCTCCTAGGAATTTCATTTCTCTTCCAAGCACTTTCTGAGCAAACCGTCTTTGTTTCTGGTGGCAAGGTTTCCAACAGTGTCATTCTCCATATTGTGTAGCTGAATGAAATTTGGGGGAGAGAGTTGTTCTACAGTGCTGCTGTGGCTTCCCTCTTGCCCTAACATAGTGTCTGTCATGTGGCCATATGAAAAAGGCTTTTCTGACCTTGGTTCCTGTCTTTTCCACATTAAAACAGCCTCTTCAGCTTTCAGCAAGATGAAAGGAAGACTGTTTTGTGTTCTATAAAGTGTGAGTTAAATAATTCGATAAGCAATGATGCCTGCTCCTTGACCTCTCTGGCTTCAGTGTCTTGATGACACCAGAAGAATTCTTAAATGTACAAGACTTAATTTCCAGTTCAAGCACAGTCTTCTCAGGTGTTAAATACAAGCAAATCTTCTAAGAATTTATTTTGATTTGAAGCTATGTTTGGGAAATACCATTGCTTTCCTCTGTAGCTCAGTTCCTATCACATGGACATTCCTTCCCTGGCCACTACCAAAGCATGTAAGGCAAAGCCAGGCTTCCTGCTGAGAGATATTTTGGACACCCACAAGTATATCTGGGCATTTAGCCCATCAAATGTCTTAGAAATTTATGCATCAGACTTCTAGATATAAGAAGAAATATTCTTTGGTCAAAAGGCAGAAGCTCAAAACACAAAGCCTGTAGAAGAAAAAATTAGAAATATGTCTGTGAGTGTGGTGTTCTGAGGACATAGCTTATTATATATTTTTAATTCTCAGTCCTATTTCCTTCAAATGTCAGTGGAATTTCACTGAATGTGGCTCTTGAATGTGTCTAGGCATCTACTTTCCTAGACAGGCACACAATTCCCTTTTAGTGCTGTAAATAAAAAATTTTGCAGTACAGAGTTTGGTGCCTACCTGCTCTTTAATCTAACAGCCTGTGATGACCTGTTCTTTACAGATGCTGTTCTTTTCCTTGGAAGTATTAATTTCCTTGGTTTTTTAGTGTTCCTGTGAAAGACAAAATATATTGGACAAACACAAAATTAATGGAGTCCTTTCAGTGGATTGCAACAGTGAATTGATAAGGTACAAGTAAAGGATAGTTGTAGGGTATTTGCTGAGCAGAGTTTTAGTGGAGGCATTGTCATGCAGCTCCATTTGATTAAAAATTGGTTTCTTACCAGAAGATAAAAAGAAAAGCATTTGTAGCACAGTAACCTAAAGAAGGCAGAGTGATGTAATTACATGTTTGTGTTCAATCTCTGCAAGAATTCACATGCAGACAGACAGGAATCTTATTGTGCATGAGTAGCAAAGATCCAGCTCCCCTCTTGCCAATCAGAGCAGTCAGGCAGATGTTAACACAGAGGAACCAGAGCCTCTGAGGTCTGAGGATGAGAGTGGAGTTTCGCAGATGTCAAACAGGGGTCACTGAGGGTAGAATCTGGACAAAAGTTCCGTTATGTAAAATTCTGTGTTTATACTGTTAAAAAAAAAAAA
>VXBI01004745.1:243805-272894 GCA_013397375.1 Toxostoma redivivum
AAAGAAAAAAAAAAAAAAAAAAAAAAAAAAGGAGTTGGAAGGGACCTTAAAGATCCCCTTGTTCCAACTCCCTGCCATGGGCAGAGACACCTTCCACTAGACCAAAAGCTTCATCCAAAAAGCTTCATCCAACCTTCCAACCTGGCCTTGGACACTTCCAGGGATGGGGCATTCATGATTTCTCTGTGAAACAAATTTAATGTATTCATTAATAAGTGTGTGTTATAGTTACCAGAGAAAGTCAGTGAGGCATTATATGAAAATGTCTACTGCTTATATATATATATATACACACACATATATAAAACTTGTCCACATATGTAGAAACACTGTAATAATTTCCTCAAATATCTGTTTTAAGACGACATAGTTAAGCTCCTGATTAGCAAACCTGACAACAATTCTTTTTCCATATACTTTGTAGAGGCTGCCTCTAAACAGCATTGCATTTTAAATAATAAATAGTAACTTTCCCCTCGACTAGCTAAAACACATTCTAAAACACATTAATTTTTAGTCAATCTATTTTAAGCAAGTGGGCATATGCAATTCACACTTTTTTTAATAGCTTAGGATTTTGTCTAAGAAGTGTTATGCAAAGATTGCTCTGTGGCAGATCATCTGTGTTTATGTTATAAATTAGTGAGAGTGTTATGTTAGCCGTTGTAATTATACCTTTGAAAAAGAAAATTGTTACAGATAAAATTGAGTGCATTGTAAAAAAATGGATTTAAATTCCTGATGAAGTTGCATATTGCTAGAGATCCAAAGGCTTACACTTTTTTTTTTTTTTTTAACAAGGAACTTTTTGAAATAGAAAGCAGGGATTTAGGGGGGTGGTTAAAATTATTCCTACTATTAAAAATAATTTAAGGTAGTTATGTTCTTCACTGTGAGGGTGTCAGGCACTGGCACAGGCTGTCCAGAGAAGTTGTGGGTGCCCCATTCCTGGAAGTTTTCAAGGCCAGCTGGATGTGTCCTTGAGCAACCTGGTCTGGTGGAAATTTCCCCTGGTCATGGCAGGAGGTTGGAAATTGATGGTCTTTAAAGTTTCTTCTAGCTCACACCATTCTATGATTCTATAATTATTCTATATTGTAAATTTTTTCATGGAACAGATGATGATACTATTGAGAGAGAAATCTTGATTGTACTGATTAACTTTTCCAAGATGCTATGGGCTGTATGCTGTTACACTGAATTGTAACTTACTCTGAGAGTAAGGTTGTTGATTTTATTGTAACTACTCAAATTCTAAAGGGATATGTTGTGTGAGCTGCACTCTGCCTTCAGTCGATGATTTAGCTGTTACTATAGGACTTCGGCTACGGGCTGCGTATTTAACGGCTTAAAATCCTAAATAGTTATTGGGAGTTTGAAGGAGTGTCTTGCACATCCAGGATATGATCCAAAAGAGAAAGAAGAAAATAAAAAAAGTTTGACGAGCACAGCAACGATCTCATTTATTGTCCTGGGCATTTTTCCATTTTATATATAGAGGCAACTCCAAAATTTCTGCTTTATATTTTTTCTTCTTGACTTTTCTTTTCTTTTTTTTTTTTTTTTTTTTTCCTCCCAAGAATAAACAGACAAAAAATTATTCTGTGGGTATCATTATGCTTTTGTTCTCACTGTTGACCAGGTCTACAACTGAAACAACTGTGAGGGCACAACCAGTTCTGGAAAATCTTGAGTGAAGCTGTCATTTTGTTAATAGCAGTGTATTTGGCTTACTCCCAGTAGCATTTACAGGCTGATCCAAGGATCAGGGAGAGGTTTTGTATCAAGTTTCTGTTGACTGACTGACTGAGGTTCATTAAATTCTTTAAGAGAAGAATGCAGTTGAAGCTCAGGTAGATTTTCCAAGTATTTTTGTTCCTTTTACACACTAAACCCTGTTTTTTCTTTAAAAGCTGTCTGCTTTTCACTCTTCTGCACACAAATCTGAAATGAGAATGATTATTCACCCTATAGTATTTTCTGTTACACACTTTTTTTTCTTCACTCAGTTGTATCATGGCCTCTATTCTTTAAAGTCTTTAATAATCAGACTTGAGTAAAAAAAAAATTGCATTGTTCTCTGCAAATACGTTTCATCTCTCAGACTGTACCTGTGCCACCTTTAAGGTTCCTGTTGGCAGAAATGTGCCGACGTCGTGCTATGATTTTGTGGAATAGCAGTGAAGGTTCTAAACACTATACTGCAAAAAGAAAAAAAAAAGGAAAAATAGCATATCAAAATGTCCATGTGATTAACCAGCATAGCAAATTTTAATGAATTTGTAAGAAAATGCTAGTAAGCTATTTCTGTTCTATATCAAGAACTAAGAATAGGTATATTAAATATTAATTTGAGTTCCTGTGGCTGGAATTATTATGCAAAAAAGGCCATTAAATGTATATATATGCATTTGAAATGATGTCAAGGTCTTCTGAAAATCTGAATAACATTAGGACACCTCTACAAACAGTACTTTCCTGAACTGTAAATCTTGGCTGCAGTGTCCTGTTTCTAAAAACTTTGATCATTTTAAGTGGTCAGTTCAACGATATGATGAGGACTCAGCATATTTTTCACACATTGCTCAAATGGACCTGAAGAATAAAAAATGCAGATGACAGCATTTCAGACCTACTACAGCTGAGAAGTTTAATTAAAGTCCGAGCATTAAATCCGGATTCCATTGAAGCTAATAGAAAATCCTATTGGCATTAGGAAAGATATTTCTACCTTAGTGTCAATTCTCCATAAATAAAAATGTATTTTGATGCATTTTTCTTAGATTTCTCTACATCTTAGGCATAGCAATTCAGAGATCTGGAAGATTTGACTGTTTTTCTTTGAAGCAATAGGTCTGCAAAACATTGGTTATGTTCAAAACATGAGACATTTTGAGGAACTTGAGGATACACACACACTGGCTTCCTACAGGAGCACCTTTTAGACTAATTTAAGTGGGAGCCAGTTGTGTTGAGAGAGAGGGATACCCTAAGATACCCTTCAACCTGCTCAAGTATATATTTCCCTATGTAGACCCTACAGTACTGTGTCTGATGTCCCATTTTTTGTTGCACAGACACGACAGAGAATAAAGAGGACAAGCAATTACACCCAAACACCATGATGTGAATCCGCTCCACAATACCAAAGACTGAGGAATACTGTCTTTTTGGTAATCACATGACCCAGGGAACTGCATATACCTTCATGTCATGATTAGACTGAAAGGCTTTGTCATATCATATGCAAAATTCCCAAAACAGTTTAATAATGTTGCCTTAAAAATCATATTTGATTAAAAATAAAATATGGTGTTTCTACTGTTTTGCTGAATTTGCCAATGCAGCAACATCTGTTGAAGCTGGGAAAAACCCAAAATGGAGCTCTATAGAACAGACATGTAAAGTATTCTAACTACTTTTAATAAGTTACCAGTTCTGCCCAGCAGGTATTACTAATAAGTATTTCCTCTGGGAATTAGGAAAATAGAGCTGCTATTACTAAAGAAGCAGGATTTTTCTGAGATTGTGTCCTGAGGGTAGGTCAAGGCTACATTTTCTCTTTTCTCAGATATTTTCTGTCTGATTTGAAGATAGCACAGTAAAGTTTGCAGAGAGAGAAGACACAAAGATATGTGCATAGACATGGATGTTGTCATGGAAAAAGCCCATGGCAGAAATTGATACATACTCTGGTTGGTGCCTTTACTTATGTTGCTCAATTTTGTAGCAATGAACTGCTCATGTCAATATTCCCTTAGCGTTACTCTGAAAAGCAACATTAGAACTCCCAGCTTGATTTTTTTTACCTGTTTTTTAGGATATCATCTGAAAATGCAGATTTAAAAAAGTTTTATAATGTTCACAATAAATTAATTTTCAATAATCATAGACTTTGTTGTTAATATGTGCCATTAATCAGCATATATGTTTTTATAACACTTTTGATCAATAGTCTATTCAAAATGCCTGCTAACAGAGGTCAATAGCACTCCTAATTAGGTTTTGCTCACTAACTCACAGTCATGAAATGAATTGCATAATCTATGTTTTTGCCCTGTTATCCTTGGATAATCCCTGTTTCTAGCAACTGACTGATGAACTTTGCTGCTACTGAATGTGTTTTGATAGCTGCAGCTAGAAATTATGTCGGAAAGTGAGAGGGGCAGAGTTTATACAGTAATGCAGGCTGGAGATGAGCACACTGGCAAGTGAGATCAGATTTGAGGATGTCTTTTCTTTTTGGGAAAAGACTGGGATGTGCACAGCTTGTGTTTGAGACTATCCAGGTATTTTTGTTTGCTACTGACAAAAAATAAGCTGAAAAAAGCTGGTTCATATTGCAGAGCTGGCACTACTTAAAGCAAATAGTGTGCTGTGGGGAGGCTGTAATGGAGGTTTTTTTGCTTTTTATTTCCCTGAAGCATTGTAAGGAGCCAGGAAATTTAGAAAACTAACAGATAAGCTTCTTTTGCAAGTCACAGGATATTCTTCACTTCCTCTACAGATTGCATGTATATAAGGATACTAAGATGTCCAAGGAATTTTTTTAATTGGTTATTGTTCCACTTCATGTCACCATAACAAAAAGCCGTTTTCAAGTTGTTGTCTATTTCCTGAGATGTATAATGATATTTATTAAAAAGAAAACAACTCCACAAAGAAACCCATAAAAGCCCAACACATCAAAACACAAAATATGAAGATTACAATTAGAATTTAAATATAAGAGGTTATGCTGTTACCTAATAGACCCAGGAAAGAGGAAAGAGAAAAGAGGAAGGAAAAGTGTCCTCTGTCATTATAAATCAATTCACTCTAGAGTTCCCTGATTCACCATGATTTAAAAAGCAGCTTCTGCCCATAAGTGACTGTTGTAAAAACGTTGTCTGACTGGGAAACAGGCTTATTCCATATAGGCCCCTTCTCCAGCCCAAAACCTGTCCTTTCTAACAGCATGTTCTTACCAGCAAACCTTGGTTGGCTCCATAGCCATCCAGCTGTCATTGTTTGGGACATTCACTTTTTCCCCCTCACGTTCCAGGCTTCTACAGTGAGATAAAACTCTCTTCAGCTAGTTTGACTTTAAGGCATCCAGTAAATTTTTGACAGAAATCACCATCTTTACTGTTGCAGGTATTTCTGTGAACAGTCATCTCTAGGTTCTAGGCAGGTCTGGCATTTGCATGGTTGGCCAAAGCTCCAGTGCCATCAACAACAGCCAAGTTCCATTTCTAGTCTGTGTTGTTCTTACCTTAAATCCTTACAGAAAATTCTTAGAAATGTCTTCAAAGACAGAATGTCACTTGTCTTGTCTTTTCTTTAACACTATGAATAAATAAGATTGTACTTCCCCCTTCATATTCTGGCCTTATTTTGGAAAGTTTCATAATTTACAAAAAAAAAAATAGGGTGATGGAATAGAGAGTCATACATATATATTATTATAAGGATCAGACTCCTGAGTCTGAGAACAAGAAAAATGAAGCACTTGATGGTTACCATTGAAAAGTTATTAAGAGCATTATGAAAAAACATATATATCACTTACAGAGACAAAAATATAGATGTTTATTTTAAAATGGGTTTTACTTGAATTTGGCTGAAGATTTTTGAAGAGTGCTATTTAAAATAAGTTAATTGAAAATAGAGGAGCCAATATGTTCCTTTAAAAGGAGAAAATGTTCTAATTTTTATTTAGGACGTAGATTATGAAGACAGGTTAGTCTAAAAAGGCAATTTATCAAAGTCCTCAACATCTGGGCTGGAAATGAAAGGAAGAGAGAATTTCAGGAAGAGAGATGAAGACTAATATTTGGGCTGCTGTGTTAGGGTATTTGGTAGCTATATGCCATATCTTTAGGACAGTTTTTCTCTGAAAAGTAGCAGTTAAAATAAATATCCTTGACATTTAAAGTGCATGGAAAACATATTCTGGAGGCTGGATTCAGAAGAAGTGATAGAACATAAATCCAACCTGAAAAAGTATCTTGGCTCTCAATCAGAATCAAGGAATGGCTTGGGTTGGAAAGGACCTTAAAGACCCTCTGGTTCCCACCAGTCCAATTAAAGACTATTTATTATTAAGGAAAAGAGAAGGCCCATGCTTCCAGTCCAGGTATAGGCAGCAGGAGTTACAGGTATGGTATTCAGGTTTGCAAAACACCAGCAGCATTCTGTGCTGCTTTCCTTTGTGCTTCCAGAACATGCTCTGCTCTGGCTCACCAGCTGTCACTTGCTGATAGTCTGAGGCTTTTTTGCATTATAAGGAGCTCAATGCTAAGTGCCATGATTTGAGATTTGCTGTTGTATATGTCTCTCAGACCTAACCCCACTAATAACACAGTCCTCAAATGTGAGTTTTAAAAGCCGAGGTCAATTAAGAAAGCTACATTTTAAGTGGATTTTTTTGTTGTTTTATTCCCAGTGAGAGGCTGTTGAATTGAAGCATATTGGCTTGCAGAGAAATCCCACCAAAGCAGAATTACAGTACTTCTCAGTTTTAAATTTCACAGCAAAGTAGCACTTAAGGCTTATTGCAGTGCATTAGATTTAAAACCAATTAAGTACAATGCTAAATCAGTGTAAACCACATTTCTGAATTTATCTACAACATAATGAATAACATCTGCATCTGCAAAGAAAAGATTTACACTGAGCAGCAAAACAAAACGTGTTGACAATCTGAGCAGTTTTCATTCCCTTATGTCATATGTCTTCATTATTTGGTAAAGCTTCACTACAATCCTTTGTTGTTAAAGCAGTAAAAGGGGAAAACACCCAAATGGCAACACATTGAGGTAGAATCTTTCTCAGTTCATTTCCTCTTCTCAGCAAAGGTACATCTTATTTGCCTCAGGAGCTTTTCCAATTTGAAATCTATTCAGGATTTGACAAGGATCACCATTCTTTAGGTATGTTGGAGGATCAAGGGTTGTCTGGACATTTGTAGAACTGTCCTCTCCAGAAAAGAGACTTTCAGTAAAACCAACCCACTCCATTCTTCTCCCTGGGTGATAATTGGCGGAACATACAACAAAGGGAACCAAAATACTCCAGTGCTTTTTAAGGAACCAAATAATATCTTCAATGGAAATGAGCTTCACTGCTAAGTCTGCCTGAAGTTTCATGTGTGACCTTTGACAAATAACTTATATACTGCTCTGGACACAGTTTGCACAAATCTGTTTTGCAGGCTTGGCTGTTAAAACTTGCCTTCTTACTATTGTCCACTCTTAAAAGGAAGTAGGAATATTGGTCTATTTTAACTTTTTGGCTTGTAATGTTTTCACCTCTATGTGTCTCCTTCTTATTACAGATGTACAGCACTTGAATCAAAGGAAGGGAGCTTGGTCTGGGTGTCTTATCCCTGTGATGCAGGAGATTTTATTTCATGTTTATGATTTTTCTTAATGTCCTGACAATGCCACTATTTGTTGGTAGTGCACATATTATAATACACAGCAAACCAGCAAGAGCTCCCACTGCTGCCGCACTTCAGCTTTCTGCAACATATTTCTTTAGGTAAAAGAGCAATTTTTCTTCCATTTAATTTTAGTGTCTCTTGTTTTGAAGAACACAGGAGAGCTGTTCTTAATTGTGAGAGCTCCTGTGACAGAGAACTATTGTCCACAGTGAGGTTACAAGTAAGAAAATATTCATAAGGCTACTACCTCTGTATTTTAAGGATTAGCTTTTTGTGTTCATAAAGCCAAGTTCCAATCTCAAAGAGAATTCTTGTTAATAGTGCCCTTATTTATTTTCCAAATTGAACCCTGCTGCTGTTGTTTTGGGCCTGTAAATCCTCTCATGCTTCTCAAAAATAGGGTCCTTGCTAGTCATAATTGAGCTGAATGAAGATTAACAAAAATTGATGTGGAATTATATTGTCAAGATGAAGTCCTTCATCCATGACACTCTTACACCTGGAATTTCTAATCTTCAGGGCTTGCATGTAATTCAGACTACACAGTGGGAGTTTGTGTTGTCTTGGCAGGAAACAGAAGATGTAATGTTAACAGAGTCTTCATTTAGCAGTCTATTCCTGCTGGGTGGTGTCTTGTACTGAAAATACATAACCTAAGAAAAAAGTGATTGTGGCATACCTGAAACCTCAGGGGGTTTCTAAATGTGTAGGGTAAGGGGTAGCATGGTGGGGAGTTGGGGTGGGGTGGAAGATTAACAAAACTGCAAAACCAAACAATGGAAGCAGCAGAAATTGGATTAAAAGAGTGTGTTATCTACAGCCTGGTAATGATGCTAGTGCTGCAGGGAATGCTCTGCTCTGAGTGATGGGAGATGGGGCTTTCAGCATTAGTCTACAATACCCACCACAGCACTGGACAGACACACCTCTGTTTTCTACAAAAACCATTTCTGATCACATTGGATGCTCACAGAGGGAATGGCTCTGCAGCTTCCACAGCTGCAGCTGCTATTTCTGCCCCATGTCGTGTGGTGCTACAAATGTTACAGGATATTTACTTATCCCATCTGACACTGAATGGAATAGCCCAACCTTCCTATATCAAACCATTATGGACCAGCCATGAACCAGTCTAAGAGAAGAAAGCTCAACCTACACCAGTGTAACCTTCATTCTTGTTCTCACGTATCCCAGGAGCTCACTGATGTTAAGGAACTTATCCTGCAGAATACAGGGAAGTTTAATTCCATTTCACTAGTGAAAAAAATGAGGCAAGTAAGGTTTCAAAGTAAATGCTAACATTTTTTATCTATTTCGGAAGCTACATTCCTCCAAAAAGTCAACCTAATATTTTCCTCTGCTGGATACTCTGTCATAAATATTCCTACTGATATGGCTGAAATGTGAACTTATGTGAATGATGTTAACTCCAGTCTGTAGACTGATTTATGCCAGAGTATACCAAATACCTGCCTGAGACCACTAGTTTTGTTAACAATTCTCTAGGGTACCTGTGTTCTTCTGGAACTGAAACAAGGTGTATGAATGTATTTCATAGCTTCTAAAATGGCACTGAACCCCATAATTTGGCAAACAGGTTCTGTCTGGAGTATCCTAGTTGAGAAACTCCCCTTAGGAAGAAAATTATGAAAATTATACTCAACAAGCTAAGCAACAAAATTTATCAACGAACCTTTAGGATGGATTTTCTCACAAGACACTGCCATGGGAAGAACAGCAATCTCCCATTTGAAGGTGCTGTTTCAAGGGTTAACTCTGCTATGGTAGTTTGTAAAATACACAAAGGCTTTCATGAAAAGACTTATACTTTGTGCTTCTCCTCTGCAAATGGGCAGTCAGGCCATTGGCCAAAACAAGCTGTTTTCTTCTGCACCCAAAGAGGTCCCCTGAGGCCTGTGAACAGGCCTGGGTCTCTCTGCTAATCCATTTTAAGTTTTATTGATTCTTCCTTAGGTTGAACAGGGACCAGAAATTTACTTTTTCTAGTGACTTTTCTTGAATTACATTGTGTTTTATACCTCTGGGGCTTAAGAATTGCTTCATTTACCAATATCAGGTAATTGCTACTGCAGCAATTTGGTACTATAGAAATGAGCAGCTGGAAGGTATTGATGTTTTGATAAAAGGTTGTTATTTGTGTTAATTTTCCCTCCCTCATTTTCATTTTTGGTCAGCCAAACTTGGTATCATTTGCCATTGTTAATGGTTATATTACTTGAAGCTGTTACAAAAGTCCATGCCAAGTGCATCCCAATAAATTGAGGAGTAATGTAGTTTTAATTTTAACTCCAATTATATCCAGGAAGATTAATTGTTGGGGGCAAATACTTGTGTGGGGCCAAAAGGGAGTTATAAATCATTCAGTTAGATTATCAGATAATTTTCAAGCTCCTGTGGGTTTCAGAAAATGGACAAGAATAGCTTAAACCTGTCTTTTTCACAAAGAACTAGTAGCTTTTGATAAATTAGAATCTGTCTTTATCCCCTCTCCAGTGATCTCTCTGGATGTGGGTGAAATGTCCACTAGTGCTAATTTAATTGCAAGTGGAACCCTCTGCTGCCTGCAAGTAATTCACATTTTTCAGAAGCAGATAATGGCAAAAGCAAAAGTGTCTCCTTGCTATCAGGTCATTTTATTTTTAAGTCAATGACAATGGAACTGTTATGTACCAGCTGATGAGAGCTTAATTTGTTTAAGTATAGAAGAGGCTTTATTAGCAGTAATATGTTAGTATTACTGTGGCCTTCTACTCATAGCTCTTACATATGCATTAGACAATTTCACCTAATCTAAGAAAGTGTAAACTAATCTAGCTAGATTCATAAGTATGGGCCTCATTTTCCTTTCATGGAGACAAGAGATAATTAGAAGACACTTACCAGACCTAAAGCAGAGTAACTTAGCAGAGAATCAGATCTCATATCTTTTGTGGAATGTGAATATTTCACTATATGATCATGATTCCAAGCATAATTCGGGTCATGAAATATGAATATGACTAATTGCATCCATGAAAGTGAACTCTCCCCCTTTAGCAAGGCATGCATCTGTGTCAGCTGCTGAGCACCAGCCCTGCAGAGCATCTGTGACTCAGCCCCTCTCTGTTACTGCACAGATGACTCATTTTCCCTCACTTTAATGGATATGAGCTAGAAAGAACACAGAAAAACCTAGAGAAGTCAGGAGGGGTCTGTGGTCACTCCCTTCCAGTTATTCTGGGCTGCTCCTCCCTGTCCCTCTGAGCCTCTCCCTGGGCTGAAGTCTTCCAGAGACAACATGCTCCAGTTGGGACCAGGCTGTGTCCAGCATTTGGAACAGGTTGAATACTCTTGCAGTGGTGAAAAACTGTTGACTGTTGTCTCTTCTTGTTCATGCAAGAGGTATTTTGAGGGTTTGGCTTGTCCTGTCTAAAATTTTGGGACTGGGACTAGAGTTCTACCTTTCCTTGAGGTTTTTGCTTTGCAGGGTGGTTTGGGTTTTTTGTTGTTTTTGTTTGTTTGTTTGTTTGTTTTTTAATTAAATGGTGAAGGATAAGTGGGAAAATAGATATCTGTGAGCACAAAAAGCTCTTGCAAACTTTCCCACTGTTGGGATTATCAGAACTACAGATTTGAAAGGAAATTCAGGGCAGGGGAACAGTTCAAAATCGCATAGAGGTACTGAAAAGGTACAAGAGGTACAAAGAGGTACAAAAGGCACTCCAGAAGGGAGTGGATCCATGCACTTTGACAATTTATATCTCCTAGATCTTGTTCAGTTCCACTTGTTTGAAATTTCATGGACTTTTCTAGGCAGAAACCAAATTTGACATGATATGGTGAAACTCATTGTCTATTTTGATTTCAGTCCTCTGTTAAAAAATTCTGAGCAGTTATAGCAATCGTTAAATTGTATCTATTCATTTATATAGCTATAATAAACTAGTCATACAACTGTGCATAAACACACACTTTTCTTTATTAATATTTTATCCTATGCTTTTCACCTCAGTATGAAGATTTGCTTCAAGTCTTGAAAATCAACTTCAGTTGGAACTGTTTTTGTTGAAAATGTACCNTCATTTATATAGCTATAATAAACTAGTCATACAACTGTGCATAAACACACACTTTTCTTTATTAATATTTTATCCTATGCTTTTCACCTCAGTATGAAGATTTGCTTCAAGTCTTGAAAATCAACTTCAGTTGGAACTGTTTTTGTTGAAAATGTACCCTAGAGAGGGTACTTAGAATTCCTGTGGCTGTTTTGTCTCCCAACAACAGATTGCTGCAGAATTGTGGGCCACTTTGAGATATAATTTGCTGTACACCAAAGGTACTGAATTTACATTCATTCTTGCAAAAATGAGATCAGAATCTTTATCCAAATCCTCTTGTCAACTAATATTTTAGCCTTTTCAAAGATGCTTTTGAAGTTACATTGTTGTGTCTATTCAGTAAATAAAAGAGAAGTTCTTTATTCTGTGTTGTCATTTCTGTCTTTCACACAAAAGTAATTTTAAAGAAAGGAATGAGGACAAGTAGTGTCTTGCCAGGCTGCATTCCTAATCCCTTTTTTTTTGGCTATACAATGGATTTTAAAGAACAACATACTTATCCTGATGGAAAAAGGAGCAAAATTACTGAATGATTTTTCTAGGTTTTCAAACTTTTGAATATTGGAACATTTAAAAGGTGCATAAAAATCAGTGATTTCTATAGAAGTTATCAATTTGAAAAGTAGATGGTATGATGCAGTGTAGTAAGGTTCTGGTTTTCAGTTTTATTTAAAAGGTTCAAATGAGGAAGCAATACAGTTTAGTACAACATGGGTCTAATGATTTATTTTAAAACGACAATTTGTTTGCTAGTTAAGCAAACAAATGGATCTAAATTAATAGATCTCTCTGCTCCAAATCATCTTAATAATTGATATGTGTTCTCAGTTATAGATGAGTATGGATGAATAACTGCATGAGAACCCCAATATGATACCTTTTAGATAAAAGGCCAATATTCCATATTTGAGAGCCATCGTTTCTTGTTCTTTTTGCCTTTGCCATCGATTTCCTTATTCTATCATATAATCTTTGAAGTATCTAATTTCAAGTGGAGAGAGTAAAATTTGTACCTTTTAAAGATAAAATTAACATCAAAATCTCTATTCAAGAATAGTCAAATATACTTTTTTGGAAGCTGGGCTTCATATACACTCTAAAGCCCACAACTGAGAAGCTGTCCTTTGTACTTAATAATTATTATTTATTAAAGTCCTTAAATATTAAGCATTTTGGAAATGAATATGTGGACGTGTGACTTCTACTTCTCCCCACAGTCACCAAGAATAGGCCTCTCTTCGTTTTGAAAGGAACCAAATGGAAATAAATTTTAAAAGATAATTGATCTTTTTTCTATAATGAGATGTTACAGACCAGTTCAAAGCACATCTACAGGCAGCAAAGACACATTTTTTTGAGAATTTCAAAGGTTTACATTGTTAAAGAACATGTTAGAACAATGCTTTGCATACTGCACTCTTTTCTTGAAGCAGACTAACCAGAGAAAAAAATAGTTCTGATACATCAAAGAATTCTACAGTTCCCTGAGTGATGGTGACAGTTGGTAGCTCTTGGGGCAAGCTAAGTCAATGATCCCCAAACTCAAGTTCAATTTCCTTTTCTTTTAATATGTTAACATAAACTTCAGGCTAGATCATAATTTCACAAACTTCATTTTTTATTTCCTCTGCTTCCCAGTTCTAAACCACACCTTAACCACCTAAAATACCAAATAAAATTTATCTTAAACCGACTTACTTACAGAACAAAAAGTCTGTGGACCATTCTTTGCACTGCCTTCATTCACATTCACATTTTTTAGACATCAAATGAGAANACAATGGAACTGTTATGTACCAGCTGATGAGAGCTTAATTTGTTTAAGTATAGAAGAGGCTTTATTAGCAGTAATATGTTAGTATTACTGTGGCCTTCTACTCATAGCTCTTACATATGCATTAGACAATTTCACCTAATCTAAGAAAGTGTAAACTAATCTAGCTAGATTCATAAGTATGGGCCTCATTTTCCTTTCATGGAGACAAGAGATAATTAGAAGACACTTACCAGACCTAAAGCAGAGTAACTTAGCAGAGAATCAGATCTCATATCTTTTGTGGAATGTGAATATTTCACTATATGATCATGATTCCAAGCATAATTCGGGTCATGAAATATGAATATGACTAATTGCATCCATGAAAGTGAACTCTCCCCCTTTAGCAAGGCATGCATCTGTGTCAGCTGCTGAGCACCAGCCCTGCAGAGCATCTGTGACTCAGTCCCTCTCTGTTACTGCACAGATGACTCATTTTCCCTCACTTTAATGGATATGAGCTAGAAAGAACACAGAAAAACCTAGAGAAGTCAGGAGGGGTCTGTGGTCACTCCCTTCCAGTTATTCTGGGCTGCTCCTCCCTGTCCCTCTGAGCCTCTCCCTGGGCTGAAGTCTTCCAGAGACAACATGCTCCAGTTGGGACCAGGCTGTGTCCAGCATTTGGAACAGGTTGAATACTCTTGCAGTGGTGAAAAACTGTTGACTGTTGTCTCTTCTTGTTCATGCAAGAGGTATTTTGAGGGTTTGGCTTGTCCTGTCTAAAATTTTGGGACTGGGACTAGAGTTCTACCTTTCCTTGAGGTTTTTGCTTTGCAGGGTGGTTTGGGTTTTTTGTTGTTTTTGTTTGTTTGTTTGTTTGTTTTTTAATTAAATGGTGAAGGATAAGTGGGAAAATAGATATCTGTGAGCACAAAAAGCTCTTGCAAACTTTCCCACTGTTGGGATTATCAGAACTACAGATTTGAAAGGAAATTCAGGGCAGGGGAACAGTTCAAAATCGCATAGAGGTACTGAAAAGGTACAAGAGGTACAAAGAGGTACAAAAGGCACTCCAGAAGGGAGTGGATCCATGCACTTTGACAATTTATATCTCCTAGATCTTGTTCAGTTCCACTTGTTTGAAATTTCATGGACTTTTCTAGGCAGAAACCAAATTTGACATGATATGGTGAAACTCATTGTCTATTTTGATTTCAGTCCTCTGTTAAAAAATTCTGAGCAGTTATAGCAATCGTTAAATTGTATCTATTCATTTATATAGCTATAATAAACTAGTCATACAACTGTGCATAAACACACACTTTTCTTTATTAATATTTTATCCTATGCTTTTCACCTCAGTATGAAGATTTGCTTCAAGTCTTGAAAATCAACTTCAGTTGGAACTGTTTTTGTTGAAAATGTACCCTAGAGAGGGTACTTAGAATTCCTGTGGCTGTTTTGTCTCCCAACAACAGATTGCTGCAGAATTGTGGGCCACTTTGAGATATAATTTGCTGTACACCAAAGGTACTGAATTTACATTCATTCTTGCAAAAATGAGATCAGAATCTTTATCCAAATCCTCTTGTCAACTAATATTTTAGCCTTTTCAAAGATGCTTTTGAAGTTACATTGTTGTGTCTATTCAGTAAATAAAAGAGAAGTTCTTTATTCTATGTTGTCATTTCTGTCTTTCACACAAAAGTAATTTTAAAGAAAGGAATGAGGACAAGTAGTGTCTTGCCAGGCTGCATTCCTAATCCCTTTTTTTTTGGCTATACAATGGATTTTAAAGAACAACATACTTATCCTGATGGAAAAAGGAGCAAAATTACTGAATGATTTTTCTAGGTTTTCAAACTTTTGAATATTGGAACATTTAAAAGGTGCATAAAAATCAGTGATTTCTATAGAAGTTATCAATTTGAAAAGTAGATGGTATGATGCAGTGTAGTAAGGTTCTGGTTTTCAGTTTTATTTAAAAGGTTCAAATGAGGAAGCAATACAGTTTAGTACAACATGGGTCTAATGATTTATTTTAAAACGACAATTTGTTTGCTAGTTAAGCAAACAAATGGATCTAAATTAATAGATCTCTCTGCTCCAAATCATCTTAATAATTGATATGTGTTCTCAGTTATAGATGAGTATGGATGAATAACTGCATGAGAACCCCAATATGATACCTTTTAGATAAAAGGCCAATATTCCATATTTGAGAGCCATCGTTTCTTGTTCTTTTTGCCTTTGCCATCGATTTCCTTATTCTATCATATAATCTTTGAAGTATCTAATTTCAAGTGGAGAGAGTAAAATTTGTACCTTTTAAAGATAAAATTAACATCAAAATCTCTATTCAAGAATAGTCAAATATACTTTTTTGGAAGCTGGGCTTCATATACACTCTAAAGCCCACAACTGAGAAGCTGTCCTTTGTACTTAATAATTATTATTTATTAAAGTCCTTAAATATTAAGCATTTTGGAAATGAATATGTGGACGTGTGACTTCTACTTCTCCCCACAGTCACCAAGAATAGGCCTCTCTTCGTTTTGAAAGGAACCAAATGGAAATAAATTTTAAAAGATAATTGATCTTTTTTCTATAATGAGATGTTACAGACCAGTTCAAAGCACATCTACAGGCAGCAAAGACACATTTTTTTGAGAATTTCAAAGGTTTACATTGTTAAAGAACATGTTAGAACAATGCTTTGCATACTGCACTCTTTTCTTGAAGCAGACTAACCAGAGAAAAAAATAGTTCTGATACATCAAAGAATTCTACAGTTCCCTGAGTGATGGTGACAGTTGGTAGCTCTTGGGGCAAGCTAAGTCAATGATCCCCAAACTCAAGTTCAATTTCCTTTTCTTTTAATATGTTAACATAAACTTCAGGCTAGATCATAATTTCACAAACTTCATTTTTTATTTCCTCTGCTTCCCAGTTCTAAACCACACCTTAACCACCTAAAATACCAAATAAAATTTATCTTAAACCGACTTACTTACAGAACAAAAAGTCTGTGGACCATTCTTTGCACTGCCTTCATTCACATTCACATTTTTTAGACATCAAATGAGAAAAAGTGATCTGAGCTGTTAGTACTTGATGTGTTTTTTTTTCTTTCTGTATGTATATACATGTTCATATATATATGTGGACCACCTCTTGTTGTCAGAGCTCCATGAATAAAACAGAGACAAAACTAAAGGAGGTTGTAACCCTTGAGACCTCCTCTCATGGATATTGCTCTGAACTGCTGCAATGAAATACGCTGCCTAAAGATGTGAATTTGTTTCTAGAAGTGTATTCTAGTCTAAAGAGCATTGGAAAAGGTAAAAATAAATCAGCTTAAGGGTTTCATTCAGGTCCTTGAAATGTCTCAATGCAGATAATAGATATGTCACAGCTGACACAAAAACTTGATCTGAATTCTTGAATTTTGCTTTTGTGTGTTATGCATTGTGTCAGTTGGACAGTATTAGCTTTGTCTTAACTCCAGCATTCTTTTTCTGCCTTTTTTTTTGTCTTTCCTGGGCTGATTCAGGGTCAGTCTTGGGTCAAGTTTGGTATTTTTTCCAAGAATGAGTTGCTAATAAGTGCAACTGGGAGAAATGTTATTGCTTCCTCTTAGTGAAATGCAGTCTGCAAATCCCAGAGTGACAAAGTGCATAGGGGCAGAATAAAAAAATCAGAGTTCCCTGTTTGGGATAGCATTCTTTGGATTGATTTATATATTCATAATCCTCTTTGGAACTGGGTGAAGTGTGGCATATGTCTAATAGAGGAAGATAGAATATGAAAGCTTTTTAAAGGGATTAAAATGATGCACTAAAATGCTAGGAATTGCCACCAGCATAACTCATATCTGCAAGCATTAGAATTTCACACTCAAGTCCATATTTCCTTGTGGGTGAAGGGAGTCATCCCTGATCCTGCTCAGGAAGCTTTGATACATGTTTAGGACATCACTGAGTCATGACAGGACAGAAATGATTCAGAAAGCAATATTGTGTGAGCCAACTGGAAAGCCCAGATTTCAAAACACAGAGCCACTGTGTGAACATTTTTGGCCAATAAAAAGAGCATCCTTGTTTGAGTACTTCTACTTCATTAGTTTTAACATGCATTTGGTTCAAGTTGTATCAATGTTTGTAATCATTTGAACCTGGTGAGATGTACATAAAGGTGAGATTTAAATATTAGGAAATATTATATATAATATTTAATATTATATAATATAATATAATATATATTGTTATTAATAATAACAATATAAGGAAACATAATTTTCTTTTGAAAATATCCTGCTTAGATCTTCCTTCCTGAGAAGCTTTAAATACTTAAATAATGATGTTTACATAATTTTCTTAGGAAAACATACACATGAACAGAACAGAGTTTTAATCTTCCCCCCTCCCCCCACTGCTCTTGATCCTGAATGAAATAATTCTGCTTTCTCATTAGTAAGATGATACTTTTAGGCTATCCTCTTACCAATGCTTCTTAGTCTTCATTTATCCTCTTTATGAACATTTAATCCTATGTTTAAAATAACAACAAACCATGAAATTAATGGACATCATAGAAAACCTGTGCTTTTTCAAAATCCATCTACTTTGCACGATAGAGTGTGTCATAGGTCCTGTGATCTGAAGCAGGCAAATTCAACTTGTTATGGCTCTGGCTTAAATTTTTTTTTTTTTTTTTCAGTTCACATTTCCATTCCACAAATCTCCTACTGGTTTAATTACTGTTCTCTTCCTAAATTCCATCTGGTTTGTCCCTTATTTTTTTTTTCCTTTTTTTTTCTTAGAAGGAAAAAGACAAAGTATAGAGGCAAGAGGATGCAGGATGTACTGTGAAAATTCTTCTTCAGTACAATTTAGATCTTTGGACAGCTCCTAGTTACCAGCAAGAGTAAAATGTGTTAATGAGCATTCTGTGTGTAGACTGAGAAGTTTAAATTAATTTAAAAATAGCTAACAGAGCCTAGACCCAAACAGAGCATTTGTATTTGGTTCATTGGAATGGGCAGGAAGAGTCTATTATATACCCCAAAAGCAAAATTGGGTAGGTTGTTTTGTGGGAAGTTTCTCTATGAAAGGTGGCTGCTTGCTTGTCTCACCAAGTAGGAACAACTTTTTTTTTTTGTTTGTGGTCTGTGCTGTTCTAATCTCACCATTCACCTAAGAATCAGTGATGAAATTTGAAGTCTATCATGTTTATGAAGATTAATTAGAAAATGGAGCAATGTCAGCCTTGAGGTTTGAGGATCTGTCCAGATCGTCAAAATATGAGACAATTCCAGGCTGTGACTTAAAAATTAGCTGTACAATATCAGTCTGTGAGCTGTGCTTAATCAGCTTTATTAATTCCACTATGTGTTTGCTGATGCAAGAAAAAACCCCAGCTGACCAAACTTTCATGACTGCTTCGTGTTGTGGATGTGTGTGGCACAGAGAGAAATGCAGAGTAACAGTTGTCACAGGGAGCAGGGAGCAACCAAGGTGTGATTCGCATGTAAAGAATCCTGGAGTATTTTTTTGGCCTTCAGCTGTGGCACAGGAAGGGTATAGCCTTCCTTGAGCCTTTTCCAGTGTCCTGCATGTTAGATACTCCAGCTGACTTTAAAAGCACTGAGTTTAGTGCAGTGAATTGATCTTAGTAGTGTCCATGGTCGATTTTGAAGCTTAAGATGGAAGTCAGGCCAGTAAATCTCACCCTGAGTTCTATAACCTACTCACATTCAGATATAGTGAAAGTTAAAACTGTAGCATCAAAAATACATATTAATTCCTTTTATTTCAGAAAGTGACTTTAGATTGTTACAGGAGCTTTTGCATTGTATGAAACACAACACAGCAGAATGTCTGAATGCCCTGAGGTCCCCAGCACCTTCCCATGGGGGACATGGACCTGTTGGATTGAATCCAGAGGAGGTCCATGAAGATGATTAGGGGGATAGAGCAACTCCTCTGTGAGGAAAGGCTGAGAGAATTGGGATTGTTCAGCTAGAAAGAGAAGACTTTGGGGTAACCTTATTGTGACCTTTCAGTAGCTAAAGGAACCTACAAGAAAGATGGAGAGAGACCACAAGGAAAAGGGGGAATGGCTTTAAACTGAAAGAGGGCAGGTTTAGTTAAGATATTAAGATGAAATTCTTTCTGCTCAGGGAATTAAGGCACTGGAATAAATTTCCCAGAGAAGTTGTGGATCCCATCCCTGGAAATGAAAAAAGCTTTTTACAGAAAGGGTGATAAAGTACTGGAGTGGTCTGTCCAGGGAGGTGGTGGATTCAGCATCCCTAGGTGTGTTAAAAAAAAAGACTGGATGTGGCACTTGGTGCCATGGTCTAGTTGAAGTATTAGGACTGGGTTAGACTCAATGATCTTGAAGATCTCTTCCAACCTAGGTCATTCTGTGATTCTGTGAACTGTTCAAGACCAGGCTGGATGGAGCTCTGAACAACTTGCTCTAGTAAAAGGTGTCCCTGTACACAGCAGAGGAGTTTCAGATAGAAGATGTTTAAAGTCCTTTCCAATCCAAGGAAACCATTGCCTAGTTCTATTATTCTGATTCTATATGGGAATAAGAACTACTAGAGCCAAGAAATACTTCCATGAAAAATACTTAGCTTTTGAGAAAGGTTTTCAGGATCTTCATTTATATTTTTCAATTCCTCAACAAAAAATACCTGGACAAAATCCAACCAAATTATCCAGGCTATAATAAATACTTGCATGTTACTTGAAGACAAAAGATAAAAGGGATTAAGAAGAAGTGAAAATTACTGAGGTTTTTTCCTCCAAACAATCAAACAATAAAGAAATACTATGCTTTAAACATTTATATTGGTAGTTCTTCCTGAAAACCAAAACATTCAGATTTAAGGACAACATTAGAATTTGTATCTGGAAATGCACAGCAGAAACATGACCTTTTTGTATCTACTGTGTTTGATGTTTTTATCATCTTTAACATAGTTCATAGAAGCAATAAAACTGGAGATTTCTGTGAAATCTCTGAGAGTCTTTGTCAAGCAACTTAAATATTATCTATTATCATTTGAATTTTAGCTCATGAATTTCAAACTTAAATAACCTTATTCTAGAAAGTATTTTGCTTGCTTATTTTAGTCATAAAAATAAGCCTAGGAAGGAACTCAACACTTTGTCAAATTCCTACTTGTTCCCTAGGGCAGGATGAGCAGTATGAGTGTTATTCCTGACAGATGTTGTCTAACTTGTTCTTTGAGATGTGTAAGGAGAACTCCACAATAACCTCGGGGAGTTTGTTTCAGCATTTCATACTTAATCTTAAAAGCTTTCCCCATGAATATTCCTGAATCACTCCTTCTTCAATTTAACCTCAGATTTTTTATTCACCATAGGCACATAAACAAGGATTTTTCTTCCTTCTGTAGCAGCAGACATTTTGAGAGTGTTTACATAGTCTCTATCCAGTCTTTCCCTAAGCTGAAGAGCTCCATCTATTTCAGCCTCTCCTGGTTGGGAATGATTAAGAGCCTTTTGCTCCCCCAAACTAATTCACACCTAGCTTGAAAAGTGAGGTTCAAAGTGGAAAACCTATCTCAGCTAAGAGCTAATAACATACCATTAGTGGGACATGGGAGTCTCTAGCTGACCTTTGTATCATCCAGTATTCAGTTTGTGGACTGTTCACAGGTTAGAACCAGATTTATGGGTGTTCATCAATTTATAAGATAAATTGACTGAGTTTTTTATTTATATAATGGTAATAAGGAAAGCAAACTGTTTTAATTTTATAACCAGAGAGAATTTTTAAGAACTTTAGTATCCAAATTTTTGAGGGATCCTTTTTATTCAAAATTTTTGAATATACAATTATGAAATATAAGAGGTCATAAAAATTTTGTGTATCAGTCTCCACCCTTTAAAAGGTTACAAATTTTCATTTTTTACATCACTCATGATGACACTGATGAGATGTTTGGCTTGCTGTAATTTTGCATTCACATTGGAAAAATCTTGCTATAAAATCATTTACCTAAGGAACCTTGCCTTGCCTTGCCTAGCAAAGTCCTGTAAACAAAATTAAGGAGTTAAATGCATTTCATCTTTACATTCTTATTATTTGGATCACATGTGCTCACCCCACATAATTCTGGGGAAATCCTCTCAACTATAAAATACTAAAATCTATCTCTGTGTAATGTTGGTGAAACAGAGTTTTAAAGATAATTCTGTCATAGTCACAACTATGGAAAAGCTTCCATTCTTCCTTTGCTGTCCTACATGTGCAGAAAATATTGTACAGCATCCATCTTATGTTTTCAATAACTGTATTTTAAATTATGGTTATTTGTCAAATAGTCTTAAACCTGTAGCTGCAGATCTATAAGTACCATGACCTGTCTCCACGGGAAAGGGCTGATGTAATTAGAAAAAGGCCTATATCAATCACTGAGATAATGGGTGTTCTCTCTCTGTCCCTCTCTCCTCCTCTCTCTCTCATCATCAATTACCCTGACTATTTTAGACAAAATATCAGACAAACCTACTTTCTTTCAGCTACAGTGCTGCCATTGCTATTAATGGAATTTAGATTCTTCTGTTGGGGAAAAAGTTCCTATGCAGACTATTCAGTAACTGCCAGCCAAGGAAACTCTAATCTGTGTAATCTTACAGCATTAGCAATGGATTTAATAAGTGTGGTAAAAGTTGACATGTCTGGCATGGAGTGATTTTCCTGGAAATAGCTATCTGAATTAAAAGTGTTTTCCTTTTAGTCTTGTTGTGGCTGATATTAAACATCATGAGTCAAAATGCTGAAGTAAGGTTAAAAAATAGCTTTTACTATTATTTCTAAAAATGCTTCTAAAGATGTTGAAAACACCAGTTCTAGAAAGGTATTCAATATCTCCTACTATCACCAGGAGACATCCTACTATCAGTAGTTGCCAGAAATTACTCTTCAACTAACATCTTTCATAAATTGGTCCTTAGAAGCTGATTAAAAAGAAAGAAAGAAAAAAGTGGCAGCATAATAAAAGCATGTAGAATTAAAGCTTTTGCAGAATAATGACAAGCTTAAGTGTAAATCAAAACATCATCTTAAGCATGCTTAAATTGAAACATGTTTGTCCACACTTGTGGAGAAACTTCTGTGACTTTTCAAATTTTAGCTTTCAAATTGTATCCCTGATAACATGAGTGAGAGTAAACAGGACTGTGCCAAGCAATTTTGATTATGCATGTCTTTGATTTCTTTGAGACCTGGGCCTTGCTGCAAGATAAAAAAGGAAAACTACTGCAGGAAATTATCAGCTCTCCTGACTATCAAAGGCCAAATAATTTCACTCTGGGTTTCCTCCATCAAGCCTAACCACTTACAGATAGATGTCTTACCATTTTTAAAAGAACATTAAAGAAATGCCAGACAATTTCTGTAATGATTGTAGCACAATGAAAAATGGTTTTCCTAAAAGTTAACGTGACTACAGCCTGGTAAAATAAAAATCCTTTTCAACTCTTGCTTTAAAATGTGAGAACATTTGAATATATGAGTACCAGAATAGATTCATGCTCTAATATATTCTGTGGGTTAAACCCCTGCAGACTGGCCATGGCAGGAGAGGCAGCTTGCATAGAGGTGACCCAGAAAATGGAGAAAGAATTGCACCTAAGGGTTCTTCAGACAGAAATGGTGTCTCCCAGGTGGGTAAGAAGAGGCTTCAACTTACCAACTTCTCTCTGAATTCAGAGTACTGCCAGCAGTCAGACTTTTTCAGATGAAGAAGACAAAACAGTTGATTTCTCACTCTCCCCACACTTATTTTTTTATTTCACACAAATGCTCTTGGGATTTGTATTGATTCTGGGATTATGTTCATATAATGACTAAACAAAGACAGAAGGAAACACTTTATTCAGATAGATTTTCTTTTTGCAGAGATCAGGCAAATAAATTAAAGTTTGCCTACATTTCTTTGGCTTGAGTTGTCAGCTCTTCAACAACAGTCAGGTGATAGATACCTTTAGGCTGCTGTGTTCATTCCAATGGGGAGCCAAAACAATCCTTTGACAATGATATAGGTTTATTCTTCACTCTCTTAGAGCAAGTATCCTACAGATGCATCATTTTTCTAGAATGATTTACTCATTGGTGAAGCAGTGCTTGACTTTGCTACAGTTCTTATCTTTTGAAAATGTTCTGCATTGGTAGGAGCCTTTCCAGGTATGCGGAGAAATGTAAAAGGTTAAAAAAGGTTTGCAGCAGAAGGCTTCTGAACCTCAACAGTTAAACCTTTACCACGGAACTTCTGCTTATCTCTTCCTGATAATGAGCACATTTGTTATCAAACTGAACAAAGGCCACCTTATAAAACATGCTGAAGATGTGTCAGAAATTTGCAATTTGTGGCTTGGCTTACTGACCTTATCTCGCTTGGATGTTCTAAACATTTTCTCCAAGTTCAATGCTATTGCTAGTAAATGGATTAATACAACAGTCTTTCTCGTTTTGTTACTGCTAAATGTTTAATCATATGACATATAATTACCTTCAAAAAGAATTCAAAACTCATAAAGAATTGAAAGTTCTGTGTCTCTCTCTTAAAATCTGTGTGTATATGTGTTTATATATGTCTGCATGTGTTTCTGCAGCATCTGCTGCCATTTAATAGGCTATAAAAACTCCAGCTTTTTGCAATGAACAGAAATAAGCCAAAGGGAAGCATTCAGTGATTTCAACCTAGCTCATATTGATATTTTTCATTGAAAAATATATTAATGGCAGTTTCTCAGGACCACAGCACAACTGGATTTTTGATTCATTTAGCAAGTAATCTGAATTTCCCAGCTTGTCTTCATCTTACCAACAAGAAGATTTTGATTTGAATATCCCCTGACAGAATTCAGTGATTTTATGACTGTTGAGAACAGAATTGGCTATAAACTTAAGTCTTGAAATTAGAGGACATCTGCCTGGTGAAGTCATTCACTGCTTACTGGAAAAGGACATTTCTGATAAATTCCACTTCTTGTCCTTGCTCAGTCTCAGCATGGAAAGTGTTCTCACCTACATTTTTTATGATGGTTTATTAATGCACTCTGACTCTGGATATTGGAGTGTTTTAATATTGCTTGATTTGAGTGCTGCACTTTACACTTTTGATTATAATATTATCCTACTTGATGGTGTCTAATGTTCCCTGGGATTAACTGGATCTGCATTTTAAGTTTATTTCCATCTCACTTGTTCAACATATCAGGTTTTGGGGATTTTTTTCTGTTGTTTTAACTGGTTTTGGTTTTGTTTTCTTTTCCATTAGGAGAGTTTTTTCAGTCAAGATATTTATGGGAAGGTTCATTCACCAATTCAGTTCTGATAACTTTGTTTCTGCACAACAGCAGCTGAAAGAAGAGGAATATATGTCCCTTTTTTACATGATTCCCTCTTGATATCTCACTTTGGGTACACTAACTTCAACAACCACATGGTTTTATTTTGCATAGTACTATGATACATCAGCATAACTGTTACTCTACTTTATGTATCATGACTACTTGACTATATTTGTGTGAAATGCAAGCATCAAGAACCACAGCACACTAAGGATATAAAAATTGTCCCAGTAATATCTAAGAAAAAAAATCTACCTTAACAAAAAAACCCTAAGAACCAGGAAATAAAAGAGATCTGGACGAAAAAGGGAATCTTTCTAAGACTGAGGACTATTATGAGTGTGATAGGAGAAAAAGGTTTCATAAAGCAAGAAAGGCAGTGTATCACACCTGACACACAGGTGACAAGGACACAGAGACAGAGGCTTTCCTAACACATAGATCATAACCACATCTTCATATCAGGAATGAGAGATCGTGCTTGTGCTTCAACTCAGGCCAAAAGACTAAGAGAGAGAAAACTGGACACTCCTATTGTCAGACAGAGAGATGGCTTATTGCAGTCCAGAGCCCTGTAGGAGGAGTCCAATCCCTCTACCTTGATCATCTATATCAAAAGATCATAGAATGATCTGAGCTGAAAAAAACTTTAAAGGTCATCTCATTCCAAACCTCCTGCCATGGACAGGGACTCATTCCACTAGACCAGGTTGCTCAAAGCCACATCCAGCCTTGAACACTCCAGGGATGAGGCAAGAACCTGTTTCAGTGCCTCATCACACTCATAGTAAGGAATTTCTGCCTAATATCTATTCTAATCCCATTTTTCAGTTTAAGGACATTTCCCCTTGTTCCACCCTTAATATACCTGTCAAATGTCCCTCTCCAGCTATCTTGTAGGCCCTCCAGGTGCTAGAAAATGCTATAAGGTCTCTCCAGAGCCCTCTCATTTTCAGGCTGAACCACCCAAACTCTTTCAGCCTGGTACCATGAGGGAAATGCTCCAGTCCATTGATCATCTCCATGACTTTCCTCGGGACTTGCTTCAGTTCCATATCCTCAGAACTGGATGCAGCTCTTGGCTTTGTTGAACTGTCCATGAGGTTCACACAACCCCACCTTTCAAGCCTGTCAAGGTCCCTATGGATGGCATCCCTTCCCTCCAGAATGCTGACTGCACCACACAATTTAGTGTTCCCAGCAAACTTGCTGAGGGTACACTTGATCCCACTGTCCATATCTCCAGCAAAGATATCAAACAGCACCAGTCCCAACACCAATCCCCAGGAATGCCACTTGTCACTGCTCTTCACTTGGACATTGACATGTTGACAGTACCTCTTTGAGTGAAACCATCCACCAATTCCTAATCCACCGGGTTCTCCATTTGTCTCTCCACCTTAGAGATAAGAATAGTATGTGAGACAATGTCACATGCTTTGAACAAATTCAGGCAGTTTTCCTTATCTACCTATGTTGTAACCCTATAATATGATTTTCTCCAAAAATAATATGGGTAGGATAAGGAAAAAGAAATTAATGACTTCCAAAGGAGTATAAAAGTAGAGTATACTTTGGTTTTGGTTTTAAATAAAGAAGGAAGCAAAGGATTTTAATAAAAGGAGTATAAAATTAATCAAATACCATATAGTAGAAAATTAAAATTATGCCCTTTAAGCATGTGAAAATAATCTAGAAGTCTCAAGTTCCTTTAAAAGTTATCCTATGAAAAAATTTTTATTTCAAAGAAATGGAACAATAGACAAAAGTCAAGTGTTATGATCTGATTACAAGAGATATTCGTGCCCAAATTAAAGTGCAAATGAGACGATATGCCAAAGTCAATAGTGCAGATTTTATTTAACATCAAATGTGAGGTAGAGAGGTAGAAAGAAAAGGGAAGAGGGAGGAAGAGAGTGAGAACGAAAGAGAGATTAAGTAGAAAAATATCACCACCATGAGGATTCTTACAGTGTTTTGATGGCCCTTCTTCACCCTGGTCTTCTTGGTTGTGGGGGTCCATGAGCCATTCTTCTGGAAATACCATGTTTACACAGTCCATGTCCTGGCTATCCACAGGGCATGGATGCCATTCCCATAACTTAGGATAGCATGTGTGTGGCTCCATGTGAATCTGTGAGGAGAGGTGACTACGGAAAGTAGGAGATGGTAAAATCCAGTCACAACTTGGGACAAACAGGGAATTACACTTGGCCACCCATATGGGTTCACACACATGCTGTGTCCAGTACAAGAACTGTGGAGCTAAGGGTCTGAGGGGCTTTGATGCATCTGTGTGGAACAACAGGATCTTCCCAATGGCAAGTGAGTGCAGAGGTGAAAGAATGTGTCTAAATGTCTCCTCTTTTTTGAAAACTGTTCTGTTTCCTCAGACTTCCCAGTGAAACCTGCTTGATCAGAGCAGTCATGTGTGAGATTTTCCACAGATTACTGTTGTGGCTGTTTCTCCCTCAGGATTTCTAATTCAAAGATGAACTGAAATTAGGAGATTAAATGAGGGTAAATTTTTATTTCAGTTTGAATATGTGATTAATAGTCTGCTAATTAATTAGATTTGCTCTTAAACACCTCTGATCTTCACTGTTCTCCTCAGTTTCTAGATAGCCTAGAAAACAATGTTTGTCTTAAGCTGTCTCTTGTTGAGTGAGAAAGGCTTTTGGCACCACAATAGCAGATTAATTTACTGCAGTATTTCTAGCTTTGCGCTTTGCAAGGATAATGTACAAGGAAATAGTAGCTTGTGTCCTTTGGAGACATTACTTAGTTCCACTAATGGTTTGTGATGCTTCCTAATGAATGTTGAATCTCCTGGATACATTCACTAGATAGAATACATCACCTTTTTTTTTTTTTTTTTGGAAAAGTTGACTCTGAAAGACAGACATAGTTTTAACAATTTTTAACAAGTTTTGCAAGACCTGGTTTCCTTTCATTTTGTGTTTACTCTGTGTCCGACAAGCTTTTGCTCAAAATGGGAATTCTTATTTTCTTCCTTTCAGATGGGTTCCATACTGAGTGTAAAAAAGCTGAAGTACAGCTAAGGCTTTCCTCAGGAAAAGTGTGAACTTGAGTCTCCTCTCCACACCAGTTTATTTTCACAAGGTATGTAGGAATATAGCATGTTAGAGGCTGCTACCTCTGGTGGCATTTGACAGAATTTGAACAAGGAGATCAGAAGCTGATAGGAACTGGTGGAAAAAGATAATAGGTCTTGTTTCCTTAAGAAAACAGTCTAAAAATTTCTCTGAATTGCCTTTCAATTAAAGCTGTATGTTAGACTACTGTAGCAAGGGAATGAACTTGTTTGTTTTCAGAAGTTATTGCAGTGCAATGTTTTAGGATAACTACAACTAAATATCTTGGGCCTGGCTGAGATGGAGTTAATTTTCCCCATGGCAGCCCTCACATTGCTGTGCTGGGCATTGGTGGCTACAGAGGTGTTGATGCCACACCAGTGTTTTGGCTTCTGCTGACCAGAGCTGGCACAGCACCAGGCTGTCTCTCCAAAATTTCTCCCTTCACCCATTTGGCTGGGGGTGGGAAAGATCTTGGGCAGGGACACAGCCAGGACATCTAACCCAAGGGATATCCCATATTATATGGTGTCTACTGAGCAATAAAACCTAAGAGAAAGGAGGAAGAGGGTGGAATTCATTACTGTGCTTGTCTCCTGAAGAAATCACAATGAGTGCTGAAGCCCTGCTTCCCAGGAAGTGGCTGGACTTTACTTGCTGATGGGAAAGAGAGAACAATTATTTTGTTTTCCTGTGCTTCCATGCATGGCCTTTGCTTTTGCTTCATTAAACTGCCTTTATCTTGACCCATGAGATTGTTTTTGCTGAAGAGGGGGGTAATAAAGTAGGTACATGATGTCCAACCAAGGTCAATCCACTCCAGTAAATGAAAAGTAAGGTAGAGAAAAGCAGCCTTTACAGAGTTCAGAAAGAATTGGCCTTCCCCCTACTCCCATTTTATTTCAGAGGAAGGTCAAGCTATGTGTTAAATTGGGATATAACTGTGGATTTGTCATATATCAGAAAAAACACTGCAAGAAAAATAATAGTAAGGAAAAGCCTCAAAATATTATACTTCTCATATGCATAGTTATGTATCTTAAATACGATATACAGAAACACAGTGCAACAATACACAAGCTGCATGTAAACTTATGGATTTCAAGTTTTGACCAAACAAACTTGTTAGAAGTTGCAGTCTCATGGAGGTCTCGACTTTGAAACTTAACAGCTTCTGACAAATAAAACCACTTGGACCAGGCATTTTTAAAGTATAAATACAAAGTGTGTCTTTCATTTCAGGGGAAAACATCAAGTACCTGAATTCCTACTGGTCTGTAGGAACTTTCCCTTCC
>VXBI01004745.1:272983-296099 GCA_013397375.1 Toxostoma redivivum
GTAAAAGCAGCAGAGAAAAGAGTTCAGCAGATGAAAATTCTCCTTGACGATATTATTACAGGATTTACAAATGCCTTGAATTCACCTATATTTAAAATACATAGTAAAGAATTTTACTCTTTAAAATATAAATTTAAAAAAATAATAATTTTTAATTTATATTTTAAATATTATAGGGAAAATAATGTGATTCAGAAGTTAGACAGTTAAAAGACCTTGACAATCTTATTTTCAAAAAAACCTTTTCTTTTTATACAAATTTCTCAGTAATGTATGAGCCAGAATGGGATCCTTTCTCTCCTTCTTGTGTAATGACTTTGGAACTTGGACATTGTCTCCAGTACTTTCTTGTAAGTCCATGTCTGATGTGAGCAGGGCAGAAAACACAACCAAACTGTGCTCCAAATACAGCAGATCTGTCTCACCAATTTAGATCACATGGGCAGGTTTGCTTGCTTACATTGCACCTAAACACCTCAAGCAAAAACAGATTAAAGCAAGATATAACATCAAGGAAACTAAAAATCAGAAAAAACAGAACATCATCTCCATTTTACAGTCTGAAGACAGAGAAATTAAATTGTTTGTGGTCAAATGAGGACAGACAGGACACCTTTGGCAGAAGTAGAAATAAAATCACAGATCACTCTCTTAAGCATTAGATTAGCCTTTCCTCCTGGCTTTTACTTAAATCCATTTGACAGCAATTGACTCAATTATTCTTTGTGATTAATTTCCTGAAGATGTTGGCTTTTGTTCATTTATTTTGTTCTTTGTGTACTGTTTTCAGACCAATCCCAGGGCCTATAAATGCATTTCTATTATCATTACATGAATAGTTTTATTCAATAATGCTGAGGCAGTAGGTGGCAATTTAGTATGAGACATTTAACAAAAGGCAGGAGTTATCAACCAAGATACAGTGATTCTTCTCTACTGTGCAGGTTTGTTGTGTAATTATAAAACTAAACCAAAGACAAAGAATAAATACTTTTACATAAGTCTTCATGCTCTTTACATATGCCTTTTGCTTGGCACATGTGTACATAATCCTAGTCTATTCATCAGAAATGAGAGAATACATGTCTTCATTGTGCCAGCAGCTCAAAACCTGAGACTAACAGCTTCTCATTTAAAAAAGGTCATATTGAAGAGTTGTGCAACATATCAGCCAATGGAGGTGGAACAGTTTGCACTAGCACATGTATTAACTTGCACTCCATAGGTTCAAGCTTCCCATGATAACCTGCAGTAACATTTCGTTCTCTTAGGGAATCTTTGAAAAAGACAAAAAGGTATCTAGCTGGGATGAGTGTCTTGCACATTTATTAAGGTTCCTGCCAGCTGAGGATGTATGTATGGAACAGTTGATGATCAAACATGAAGCTGAATTGACAAAAATATTTGTATTCCTTATCTTCCAAATAAGAAAAAGACCAAAAACAATATTACAGGGGAAGAAGTACTCTAATTGTGACTGCACTAACTCAGACTTCTAATTAATTGCTTTTATTTGGGAGACTGATAACACTGATTTGTTTTAGTTGACTGTGAGGTTGCAAGGATTTTGTGCACACCTTTGCAAGGAGGCAAAGGATTGTGTGCATACCTTTGCACACCCTGCCCTTGAAAAGTCCTTTTATAATTTCCAATGCAAAACTTTCCTTCTTGTCTTCTCTTCATGCATGATATTCAGCTTTCTCCTCTCCTCTCCTCTCCTCTCCTCTCCTCTCCTCTCCTCTCNTCCTTTCCTTCCTTTCCTTCCTTTCCTTCCTCCCTCCAGCAGGGAATTTCATCCTCTTCAGGAGTTCCTGGTGCCAGAACTGTCTAAATTTGGGCTCTTACCCAGTGGAACGTGCCTGTCATGCCTGTGAGCAGAGGAGTGCACCCGACCCACTCAGCTCACTTCCAAAGGAGATCTCCACAGTGTGGGAAGTGTGGTTACTCTTGCTGACTCCCACACAGAGCCTCAATTAACTACCACCAGCTTCAGGACATTGAATTTACTCACCACCTACAACAAAAAAAAAGCAAAGTAGCTGTGGGAAAGACTGAGCAGTTCTTGAAAGTCACAGCCAAGGAGTTTGGGTGCTGGTGCTGGTTATTTGGTAGGTGGGTTCAGATGCCAGTGTTGTGCTATTCCTTGACATTTTTAGAACAAGACCTTCCCATCTCTTCATAAGTTCCTGGATGTTGTGCAGAACCAATCTCTGCCATGTCCTGTAGGCTGCTGTGGAAAATACATCCTGCTCCAGCTCTTCTCCTACTGCAGTTTTCATCTACCCCACTCTAGGTAGTGATAACTCAAAAGAAAATAATTCATCACTTGCTACAATGACTTACTTTCTTTTTCCTCAGTTTGCTGTGTGGTATCTCTCCTGGGAGGTTTTTGAGGATCAACTCCACTAACTGTGCAGCTCCAAAATACTGTACTGCCATATAAAGCAATTTACTTCACACACACTCTTCTGCAAAGGATGTGGGATGTGGGGTAATTTCCATATATGATGGGGGAAAAAAAAAACGATTCTGGGAAGGAAAAAGCAGCCATCATAGACTTTGCTTATCAACAGTTCCATTTAAAATACCTAAACCCCAAAACTCCCTTTTTATTAATAGTCAGAATTTTTACTTGGGGAATCATGTGAGAATAAAACAGTTAACCCACTAAAAAAAAGTCTTTTTATGGTCACTGCCAAGTATCTTGGTGTTTGTACTATTTTTGGCTATGTGATAGAAAATTAATTCCAGTTATATATAGCATTGTCAAGCAGTTTGATTTTAACCTCGCAAAATATGAATAGGTTTCAGAACCAGCAGCTGATATAAAACTACTTTACAATAGAAGGGAATTGAAAAAAAATCCTTAGGCATTTTTGCTTTGTTTTATTAAATGTCTTTTGTTTCTCTTCAGGGGAAAAATATAATCTTCCTTTTATATCATAAACTACTGGTAAAGCTACTTAGGACAAAAATAGCCACTTCGTTGATGAGAGGAATCAGAATACATAAATGATGCTGGATTTAATTTTAAAAGTGATTATATGACCTGGATCTACTTATGTGGAGGAAAATATTTAAGGGGGGAGTTATTGCTGTTTCCCCATTTGATGTCTTTCCCAGAACAGCTAACAGCTTCAGAAACAAAATTCCATTTGCCAAATAATTGAAAACTTTAGGGATGGTTACATTAAATAACCAAAGAGCAATTCAGGCCATTCTAATTCAGGAAACCGAAGCTGCCTTTAAAGAATTGCTGTCTCCTATGGGGGAAAGGTAGTAATGAAATTATATCATTAGTGCAAAGATTAATACAATTTCAAGAAGGTATTTTTGGTCATCAGCTTAATATAAAGACATAGAACTGGAAAGCAATCATCTGACTCCAGAAATACCTACTGGCCATGTCAGGAGCTATAACATGTCAGACATGAAACTGAATGACAAAGTCTTGGAGAAAGCTAAACGCAGAAACAAAACACCCTAGTTATTATTACAGTGGGTGATGGTTGCTTTTCATGGCTGGAAGAGACATGACACATGACTAAAATCTGATGTAGAAAAAGCATTTTGAAGATATTTCTAAAGTACATTTCTTTCAGCTTACCAGGTGAATTTGTTTCAGTTAAATGTTTGCAGTTTATTTCAGAAGAGTTCTCAAAATTACCACAGTAATATTCAGTCAAAGACTGGGGCAGTTGACTCCTATGCACCAGCAAATGCACAGGCACAAGTCTTTGTTGTTTGTACATAAGCCAGCTGATCACATAATTATTGCAAAGCCTGGAGAATATGCATTCCTACATTTTATTCTAATGTACAGGTTAAACTCTCCTTGTTCATCATTATAAGGACAGGAAATAGGAAGAAGATAGGGGAAAGCAGGAATTTAAATCTTTAACACATTTCAGAGAAGTCAAACAGGAAGTTATTAAGAGAAATTAAATAAAATTCAATATGGGGGCTACTTCCACCTATGAAGTTAAAATAAATGGCTACATTTTTCAAAGACAAAAGTCCTTTCCCCAGGAGGTATTGTCCAACAGGTATAGTGAGGGGTGAATGAAATGTTGTTGGTTCTTCCTGAAAGATCAGCTCTAATGAAAGCAGGTTCATGGAACATGTGAAATACTAACCATGTGATTAGTGGGGTTTTGGTGGTTATGTCTGAGCAAATTTTATTGGTTATATTTAAGGAACATTTGGGAAATGGTATGCTACATCAGGAAGTTTAATTATTGCTTTATGTCTTACATATGTTGGACTTATAGATGATTGAGCTCTATAAAACCAAATGCTCAGGAAAATGTATTTACTTCCTGATATCTTTGAACATTCCTGAAATATTTTAAAGTGTGTTCCTTTTTTTTTTTCCTGAAATTTTATTTCGTGTGAAGAGAAATATGGAAGTCACTGCTCTGCATTCCAAGCAAGTAAAATGTTATTCTGCTATTTTATAATGTCACTGCTCTGCTTATTGCAAAACTGTAACACTATGTAGAATAACTTACTGTTGTTTATGAGATTTTGGGCTTGCTGTTAATTCAATCAGCAGAGAGGTTGGTAAATAAGTACTTAGCAGTCTGCCCTCCTTATGGATTTATCAGCTTTATTTAAGGCAATTGAGCTGCAAAGCTGGGGGTTGTTTCTACAGACACCTGCTCTGATCAAAAAGAGACATACATGGTAAAATTCTCAAAGCAGCCAACTTGTGGATTTGAAATGCATGGCACTCATGAACTTTATGGGAAGACACACAGCTATACTATAAATTTGTTTGAGAGGTGAAAGCAGAAACTCATGCATATGATAAGATAGCATCAGAAAAGCCCTCATATTAGATTTTTGTCTGGGCCTTTGAAGTCAAATGCAGTCTGATCTTTACCTCTGAGTCAGATTTACATTTACCTCTTACACGCTCATTTTTTCTCCTGCTGTTTTTCAAATATCATCACTTGCCTTTACCCCATGCAAGAGGGGTGTGTGTGTGAAACAAGCTATTAGTCTGAACCACAAAGACAGGTAGTACTGGAGTAAAGAAGAAAAAAATGAAAAAGCCCACCCAGTTTCATTTGTTCTGAGTGATTTTGTCTTAGTTTCTTTGATTGTGTTAACTCTGGAATGGGCTCAGGTGTTCCCTTCATTGTATTGCTGCCAAACAAGCTGGTTTTGAGAAGTTTAAAAGAGTCCTGCTGGGAAGAAGAGGAACATATAAAATTAAAACAAATAAACAAACGAAACCCAGCATAACACAAAAAACTTTTCCAAGTTTATAGTATTTTCATCTTGAGAAAGCTATCAGATAATTTATATAATCATCTAGCAAAGTGCCTTCAAAAATGCTCTGGGTAGCAGGTTTGAGCTGATGGTGGTGTGGAAGTCTTAAATTAAGTTTTCATTGCTTTATTCAGCCTGAGTTGGTGCCTGGATGTTCAGAGAATCATTAAATGGCTTGGGTTGGAATGGACCTTAAAAATCCTCTATTTCCCACCCCCTTCCTTGGACGAGAACATCTTCCACTAGTCCAACTAAATTAAATAGTAGTTCATGTTTCTTTCCAATCTTGGGGGAACAAAAAACAAACAAACAAAAAAAAACTGTCTGGACTCACCAGTGCAAGAGTGAGACCTCATGAGTTCTGATAAAAAGTAAAGCTGAAACTGGAATTGGCCAAATCCTGATAAACAAAATGAGGAAAAGACAACAATAAATCTCACCAATTTTCATGGCTGTGAGAAACACCTCAGAAACAAAAGAATAGTCATGATTCAGTCCAGCAAATGTCTCCTTTTTTATACATACACTGTACTCTATAATAGCATATAAAACACTCATATGTATATTTAGGCATTCTGAGGAATACTGTTGAATTTTAAATTATTTGGGCAGATGGAATAAAAAATTGCTGAAGTGCTATAACTTATTTGGTGCATATATTCTTTAAAAGGCTCCTGCCTGTCCTTGGAAAATAGTTCAATTTAGAAGTTGAAGCAAATAAACAAAAGAGTGAAATTGTTGGGATACTTTATTACAATTGATCTAGTTCTCATTATTTTCTCTCTAGGTGCTGTTATTCTTGAATAAGAACCCTTTAATTTCATTCTCAAGCTTTTTAGGAAGGATGCCCTCTCCCCCAACTTTGTTGAACGAATTGTAATTCTATTATATCCTAATGCATTTAGTGATTACAGTCACTTAAAAAATCCTACATAAAACACTCACCATACACTTGGCAACTTAAATTATAGTAATTTAAATTCAGAATATGCCTTTTTTAGAGATACAGTCCAGGTTCAACAGACACATGGAGAACCCAAATGAATACCTTATACTGCCATGAATAAAGAAGCCTTATGTCTTTCACATACCTGCCAAAGAGCTGCCTGAAGGTCTGACTCCAGGCTCTGCTCTTGTGCACACTTTCAATGCACTGCTGAGACAAGCTGCTGTGCTCTGCTGCCCATCTCCAGTTAATGGCTCTGCTCTGCTTCATCCCTGTTTTGGAGACAGAAGCTATTACCTCCCTTAGGTGCTCAAACATTGTGCTAACAAGGACCAATAAACACTTCAGCTTTGGCACTGTGCAAGACCTAGCAGGTCAAATAATGACAGAGAAGAGTAATAATGCTTCTTCATGCCTATATGTGGCTTGAATGAAAGAAATGTTTTGCACAGACATCCTCTGTGCTATTTAATCCTCATTAGTAGGTGAAGCTGTCCCTGAAGATGCTCTAAAGAAAAACACAGCCAACATGACATCATGTAAAAGTGAATCCTCCTTTCTCTCTCTTATTTAAAAAAAAGATGAACCCAAGTATAAAAAACATTTTTCTGTGTGAAGCAAAGTAATTCTTTCTCTTGTCCTCTTATCTGTTTGCCTTAAAAGCTTTTTTTTAAACTTCTTCTTAGAAATGAAATTATTTTCTTGTAAAATTACCAAATTAAAACCAGTCATACAATTTGAAAAGCACAGGATGTAATCTTATCTTGTGAAATCACTTTCATTTTACAAGATTTCCCTGAGATGTAAGCAAAGAAGGCAACCATGCCAGTTCAGTTCTGAGACCATCTTGGAAAGCAGAGGAAATCCAACTCACAAAGGATGTGGTTGCTCTGGAGCCTCAACTGAAGTTTTTAAAAGCTGCAACTCTTTCTGTGAGGCAGCAAAGTCTGATGTTGCATAGCTTTTAAGCAGTACAATATCCTCTCTCTTATTTAAAATGTCATTTTCAGGGCTCAAGTTAAAGAACATCACAATGTCTAGACAGTGGGTATGTGTCCCAGAAAAATGTGTTTTGGCAGAGGAAAACTCTTTGTTATTACATGCTGATGAAAGAGCTGTTAAATATGGTTACATCTCTTACAGGTTATAAGGCATGAAATTCCACAAATCAAATTTTGAAAACCACTGTGCTCAATCTAGAGAATAAACAGAATAAATAAAAAAAAAAAAAATTCCCTGTGTACATGTGCTCACAGCATAGTGACTGAACCAGTTTTTTAGAAAGTAGGAGAACTGAATTACAACCCATTATAACGCGTTGAATCCAACTCTGACCACCAGGGTAAGAAATTCCAACCTTGAAATAACCTTTTTCAGTGTAGGCAAAAGCATAAGATTTATAAAGGGAATAATGGAAAAAAGGAGCTTCAGCCTGAAGGTCAAAACCAGAAGAATTTAATGACTCGAACTTTAGTAGGAGAGTAGTCTGCTTTTTGATGAATAACAAAACCTTTGTTCTGAATAACCACAGACAATGAAATGGGATCTTCCTGAAGCAAAGAAACAAGGTCATCTGTCTTTCAAAAACAAAAACTTCATAGAGAAATGTTCTTCTGTACCAACAGTCCATCAAGAAAGGAAAAAATGAATACAGGAATACATGCAATACTAAATCTGTGCTGTTCTCTTTGCACTGAAGGGACAGAAGCTGTTGCTAGCTGCTCTGTTCTACAAGCCCCAGAAAGAGCAAGTGATCTTGAGTGGGGGAATATAACATATTTATGTGGTTTCCTCCTTAAAAAACATTAAAGATGAGGGTGGGTAGGATGTGTACAGACTAGGTATGTGGCAATATGATGCCTGTGTGGGTGACTGCAGTCACTGAGGCAACAAGAACAGACCTCTTACCAAGAAATCCCACAAGAAGGGGTTGCAGCCTCTTAACTGAATCAGCCTAGAATCCTTGTGATTGATAAGAGTTTTGAATAAAAAAGCAGTTTCCATGTTGCAGAGCTAGTTTTAATATATCTTTGTAGCTCTGCATTGTGCTATATATGTGCTGATACCAACATAGATTGGAAGAAAATAGGTTGTGCTCTGGTGAGCACCCCCAAAGTGGGTTAATTAGATCTTACATCTTCTTTACTTGCAAATATTTTGAAGACCTCCAAAAAAAATCACTTTCCTGCATTTGTTCAATACTCCTACCACTGTTGTGCTTGACTGCAGTGCACTCATACCATGGCTTTTAAAAAGCCAGAGCATAAGCTATAGTTCAAACAAGACAACCAGGGAACCAGTCAAACCAACATGTTCAGGAAGTTATTCCAAATTTAGAGGTACATTCTTATTGCTAAGGGAACACAAATCTGGTGGACATTAATATCCATGGGGTTCTGGTTGAACCCTCTTGTTTCTTGAGAGGTTCCCTCAATAATCCCTGTCATGGGGTTAACCTTGGCTGACTTCCAGGTGTCCACCAAATTGTTCCCTCACTCCCACTCCTCAGCAGGGCAGGGGGACAAAACAAGACCAAAAATCTTATGGGTGAATATAAGAACAGGGAAATCACCAATCAAATACTGTCATGGACAAAATAGACTCAGGAAAGATTGATTTAATTGGTGGTGGACTGCGGCAGGTCTGTCAGAGCTGATTGAAACTGATTCTCTCTGATATTGGGGGCAGCTCCTCTTGTCTTCTCACAAAAGCCATACATGTAGCCCTTCACTATCAAAACCTTGTCAAAAAACCCAGTAACGTCTTTCAACCTGTGATCTGAGACCCTGGTATCTTCTGACTGGGTTAGCTACTGTGAGTGACTCAGTAATTAATCACAGTTAGTAACTGACTCACTTACTGTGTTTAGATGTGATTCATTATTTTTCTCCATCTCTTTGCTTTTATGTTAAATAAACAATAATCAGATACATTTACAGACCATTACTTTCATTCAAAGAATCATAAAGTTATTAAAATGAGAAGGGACTTCTGGAGATTCTCCAGTCTAATCCCCTGTTCAAAGCAGTGGCAATTAAAAGAGGTTCTTTGTGACAATGTACAGTCTGGCTTTGAATATAAAAAGAATGTAAGGCTCCACAACCTCTCTTGGCTGAACAGCTCTAGTGTTCAACCATCGTCACAACAAAAATATGTTTTCTTATATAACTTACTGTATTTCAATTTTCCCATTGCCTGTTATCCTTTCAGTGAGAGAAATTGTGTTTCAAAGCACTCTTTTCAGATCATACTAATCCAGTTCAGATGGAGATTCCTCAATGCTCCTGCACTGCAGGGCTATTTCTCTTCCTTGTTCTGTTTTTCTGCCTTTCCTTTCTTTAATTATGAGGTTGTCACAGAGGGTGTCATGCACTTCACTCATAAGAGAGAAGCAACAATACACTTTACTGATATAAACCAGTGAGTTAACAAATTCCATGGTAAATGCCACATTGGTTTAACAAGATTTGACATCAAGGTACACTTGATTCTTGACTGCATAGAAGATGAGATCTGATGAGGCTGTCAGGGACACTCTCTCACTGAAATCCAGAAGGACCCTGTTGCTTTCTGAATTCTTTCCTTGAGAGGAGTCCAGGTGAAGCAAGGAGCCTCTCAGCCTTGGGGAGAAACCCAGAGAGGTGTCACCACTCATGGGGAGGTTCTGGGGCAGCCCAGTGCCCTGCAGGGGAGCTCAGTGGGCCCTGGGCTCTCCACTGTTTAGAACATCAGGTGATTGTCATGAAGTTGTATTTGCACACCATCAAGTCTTCTGGTCATCCTTCCAGTGAGCCCTTGGCTAGCATGTAACTATCTGTCCCCCAAATCCCAGAGTGAACTGGGTGCAGCCACCACAATCCCCACTCGTGGTTCTGGACAAAGCTGGTGGCAGGAGCACATACCACCATGGAGGTGAGGGCAGCTCCCCCTCCATCGATCTTTGCAGGACAGATTACACCTCTAGAAGATCGTCCACCTACCTTTGGAAGCTCAGCTGCAAGCTCTTGAGCTTGCTTTGGGAGTTAACTATTGGATAAAATTTTATCAACTGTGTTATATGGGTAAGACTGGATGATTACCATAAGGGTTTTTAGCTTCTGAATCTATGATTCTCTTCTGGCTTGGTCTTGTATTCTTTTCTCTCCCACTCTTGCATATTTATCTCTCATGTGGAACCTGACACAGCACAGAATTATTTGGCTGTAATCCTTTTCTCTAACATTTCCCTGTATTTTAATTTTGTACAGCAGGATCAGCTTTTCCCATTTTTCTCAGTAGGAGACTGGAGAGACACAATAGAAACAGCACCATGAGAGGAGGAATGAGGGAGGAGCAGTATGGCAAAACTCATAGAATCTGTTATTTTAGTTTGACTAATAATTAGCAAACCAGTTGGTGAAAGCAGAACTGCCATATATGCCGCATGCTGGCTCTGTCTGATACTGATGAGGTGTTTGATTCATTGTGCTTTTTTACTGTCCTTTTCTTTCTCCACCTGCTGTGTGAGCACCAGCACATCAGAGCCTGTGGACTTTAATATATTTCCTTGGGGAGAGTGGGGCCATAATCTGGAATCTGACCCTATAGATACACTGCTCTTCTGAGGATATTTGTGCATACCAGGCTCATGGTGTCAGAAGATTTTCCAGCACTTCAGTTGTATTTGACTCAACAGTGTCTGGATTGCTGACCTTCATGAATTCTGTCCAGAAGTCTTTTTGACTGGAGGGGTCCTTTCTTCTGCAGTCTGACTACATAGAATCAACTCCTTGCTTACTGGCAACCTTATGCAGACACAGGAGTCAACCTGTGTGAACCAGTTTACAGCACAGACAGCCCTGGGGCATTGTCAGAGCTCACTGATGGCAGTGAAAGGATCCTTGGATTTTCTGCTGCTTTAGATTAATAAAGACCAAGGGAATAAATGTAAACCCACTGGGACATGCATAGTTATCTGTGCTGCACTCAAGTAACACCCAAGCATAACCTCTGTATGTACAACACCTTGTGGGACTGGTTGATAATTTGAAATATTCTACAGTGGATAACTCACTTTCCAAAGATAAAAAAAAAAAAAAAAAAAAAAAAAAAAAAAAAAAGGGTGGGGAGCTGTTTTGTAACAAATGCNAAGACTAGGAATACCAGTCTGGAAAAACAACCACCATGGGATTTTTCCTCATAATTCCAATAAAAATAAGGAAAAACTGTTCTGCTTTCTTCTCTTTCCTAAAGTCAAATCTGCAATTTAGGCAAAAGACCCTCATCATCACTTGCATTTTATAATTTTCAATACTAATTTCAGATTTCTTTTCCACTTCCTTTCTTTTACATTTCTGCTTCCTTCCTACTTGTTGCAAGTCTTTTCAACTCTCTCATTCTATCTTGCTTTATCAATAGTTTAGGTTCAAGGCAGATGAAACCTATTGATTTCTAGGCCAGTCTCAGGTCCTTTCTTGGTAACTTATTTTGTTGGGTGCATCCTAGGATCTTCAACAATTGACACTGGGCCTGTAAAACACATTTATAACTTATGGGGTGTGTGTCTCTTACCTGCAACTCAGTGAATCTAAGAAAATAATGCCAGTATCCTTTTCTCACTGTCCTCTGCCAGAAGGTTTTGGGTAACACCACAGCACTGCTGTTCCTGGCATCATGATAGACCATATCAGGGCCTTCCCCAGGACTGTCTTTCTGATGAGCATTCTTGAAATAAGCCACTTATTAACTCCAACAACAATGAACCTTCTTTATGAGGTGTGCATGCAACCTTCACTTGAATAAACACTGTGAGGAGAAGGAATTAATCCCCCAGCTATTTCCTCAGTCAGATGTTAACAATATCCCTGCTAGTTCCTTTATCACTTTCTATCCATCAAAATAAGTCTTTGTCCTGCATGTCCTTGGATATTTATCGATAACCAACTTATGATAACTATTCCTGTGTAAAATTGCTAAATTTCTTGGACCAGTCCTTAAGACACAAAGCTTCCCATGTCACCAGATTTGTAGTCTCTAATGTCAGCACATTAAAACATTATCAACACTTTTATATGATTACTCCAAATACCAAGTAATTGTTCAGAATAATTAAAATGCAAATCCAGTCAATTATAGAACTTCATAATAGAGTCACACTACCAAACATATGCACATAAACACACTCATTTGCATGTATATGCACACAAAACATCCCATGTAAATAAGGGATCCAAAGCATCTGTCCATCTTTATGTTTCTGAGAAACTGATTTCATATGAGCCAAAACTGCATTCAAATGAGCCAAAACTGCGCTCAAATCAGAGGCCTTGGGACAAAGACCACCAAAAAAGGCAATAGGAGGTGAAAATCACCACTTGCCAAAATTCCTAGTCTCAAAGAGTGCAATGTGTGACAGCAGAGACAAGAGAAGAGACAATGAACCAGAGCAAAGTGTAAATTCATTTACAATAGCATTCATTTCTATCAATAACAAAGTATACAGAGTTGAAAAATAATCTCTAAGTTTACAAATAAATTCTCTTTGTATGATGAACTTGCTTTTGTAAATAGTATTAATCATATTCATCTTTTCTTTCATTTTCAAGGAAGACATTTATTTCAGTGTCTTGACTCTCCTATTTTTATTCTCATGAAGAATTGTAATTACCCTCACAGGTATCTTGCCTTCATTGGATGAGTCCTGGAACCTCACTGAAATCATGGCAAACACTTCTGAAGGCAGATTCACTCTTTTTGGTTTTTTTTTTATGTACTTTTGTGAAATTCTCAGCCAGGTCAGCTTCTTCTCATCCAGCTAAAGTTCTACATCACAGCAGAACTATGAAGTAAACTTCCAAAAAATATGAGTAGCAGAGGCGGGAAAGAGTTTCTGCATTGTAAAGAAGTAAATGCAAGATACAAATGAGAGATTGCTCCATGGAAACAAGTACCTAAATGTGCAGGTTGTTTGAAGGGAGATAGAGCACCTGAAAGCAATGGTTTCAATTAAGCCTAAAAGCTTTGATGGAAATAATGCCCCGAGTGTTGCTCACAGCAGTATATTTGAAGCTATCTGCTCATAAAACACTTATGAAAGGTAATTAGCACTTCAATTAATGGTCTATCATTGTTCTGTAACACTTACACAAACTATCATTCTTTTCTCTCTTTCATTATTGCTCAATTATAGGTATTTAGAAGCTGTAACATTTGAAAGTAAGTAGAATCTGTGTGAAATATGCTCAATATCTATCTCAGGTTTGCTTCCAAATTACTATTTTGGTGCTTTCCATTCAGTTTTATTTTATAAATTCAACTTCTGCTTCAACTTGATGGACTTAAACCATCTAGAGAATTGGACTAAGAGCCAGGCATAATTTCAACAATATATTCTTATTTCAGCTTCACTTGAAGCACACTGGAAGTCAGTTTTTGTGTTAGTGGTGGCCATACTGCCAGAATCAGTCACATATCATGATCTCTAAAAGATCCATTACACACTTCGTTCCATAAAGGGAGGATGACATTGTCTTGGAGGAAGTAGGTAATCCAGCAGTGTTCCTGTGAAGCTGAATGCCTCATCACCTGCCAGGGTTGACAACTGTTTTTGCCTTCAAAAGCATTTCTGGAGCTGACTCCCTCCTTCTTACCCTGAGAACCTCATGCTTTTACTGCCACCAGGTCATGACATCTCTTCCTGGTCCAGCTACACACCAAGTGCTCACGAGCCACAATTCAGTTGCCCATGCAACATCCCATCTCTTTTTCTCTACTGTCAAGTCTACTGCAAGTGGTTTATTAGTCTGAAAGAGACTTGAGCAGATTCAGGATGTGCTACCTTTATTTACACTGAATAATCAGTGTAATTTCTTTCAGTGGTTCAAGTGTTTTCTCAGCAGAAGAAAGCTTTTTATTCCTGAAAATATCTATCACAAAATAAAAACTGTAAAGTACACTCTTCATGTCTTTTCTGTGTCTTTGTCAGAAATGAAATGTTCTGTGTGGATACAAGAGGAGGGGTGAAATGGTAAAGTTTTGCAAGTAGTGAATAGCCAGTGTAGGCAAAAACTAAAATATCTACACTACACAATATTACACTACCACAATACATCACACTACATTAGTGCAGGTGTCTCTGGTCCTGATTTGTACTGTTGGATAAACTTGGTTTGGAGAGGTAACATCACATCAGCTGTTATGGTAATTTCCCAAGCTTTGCAGAACAGGAGACTTTGCTTACTCAGTGTGGATTTGTTATCTCAGCAAGTTTAGGCAAAGGTGCCACTCATTTGCCTGCTGAGGATTTCATAATGTTGCTAATGGAGAACATCTGTTTCTAAGCTGTGCTTTGGAAGTGGTCTGGAGTTCAGCACACACATGGATTTCTCCCTCCCATTCAGACACTGCCAGCAGCCACAGCGTGTGGGGTTACTTTGGGACTTTGAGGTTGTCTTAGGCAGCACTTAAGATGATGGGTTTATGGACTCAGTGCCCAGGAAACCACTGTGGAAATCAACAACTAATTGTAAACCATGTTTGGTTGGTGTGCTGCAGGCACCCTGTCAGGTTTAAGTGGCTTTCTGCAATAGATGAAAGAACTCCTGGATTAGGAGCTTTTGTCAGAGAGAATTCCCTGTGTTTTGGGATTTTCGTTGAGATGTGTATTGGCTGTCAGGATATGAAAAGATTATTTGCCCTGGCAAGCAAGAATTCCCCCATGCCATTCAGTGCACAAGTGTTCAGGAGGGTTAGACAGGTCATAGGGACTACTCATAAAACAGGATTTTCCATGTTATCAAGGTCATAAAAGAAATTAATTGTTTCTCCCCTGTGACCTTCCTAAGAGCCTTCCAAAATACTACAGATATAATGCTGCAAAAGGTACTCATGATAAGTAATTTTAGGAAAAGATGAATGGTTAAACATGTCTGTGGAAGGACTTCACCAAATGACTGAAAGTCGAGATCAGCCAGGTATTCTGCCTCATGTTCTGAAACTTCATTTCTCAATAGATTGGCTCCTCAGTGCATGCAAAGAATAGGATTTTAATTGATTTATCATAGGTACTTACAATTTAAGCTTTTGGTGTAAGCAAATTCCATGGGCAAATTCCTTAATGAGGTTACAGAAATATTTTTAAAATAATAGTTGCCTCCTGTAACAGACACCTAAAGTAAGCAAGGTGCCTTTAGAGCTAATTCTTTCCATCTCTTAAGTACAAAGTCAGCAGCACTGGTTTAGTTCAGCCTTTGGGCTGACATTCTGAGACAAAGCAGCATGTGTCCTTCCAGCGTGGCAAAGTCTGAGTTAACTTCTTTCTATGATTCCTCTTGGCCATGTGCTCCTGAGCAGAGACTGGACAGATCTTGCTCGATTTCTTGTGGTCTGTTTATCCAACTGAGTGGTATAATTCTTCCTTCAGTGGTATAATCCCTCCATACAAATATCTAGAGAAGTTTTGTTTCCATTAAACAAAATAATTCACAAACCTTAGAAGGAAAAAAAAAAAAAAAGCCACCCAAAAGAACCTCCTTCTAAACAATGTTCTGAAATTCTGTGTTTTCTTCCTTCCTTGTATTTTTAACTTCAGATAAAATGCTTTTCCTGTAGTCTCTGAATTTATTTCTCACTCTTTTTGCTATGGTTTACATTATGCATTTTAGCAGTTTGTCTCTGCTATAAATAAGTGTTATAATTGTGAATATAATTAGATTTGTTCCACACAATTGCATATAAATGTAATTCCAAGGTGTTTTTAGAACTCAGTTCCTTATTGATGGATTAGAGGCAAAGTCTGTTTAGAAATGGTGCTTTTCTCTGAGGTAATGATTCTATTCATGAATCCTATTTCCCCCCTACTTTTGTACAGTTTCTGCCCAGGATTTTGCTAAAACTTGGAGCATTGGCAAGTGGCTGCCTTGGCAACTGATAGCAAATTAACTTTTGGTTAGCCTACAAGGCATATTTATTCTGGGCCTTTCAACTTTAAATGAAAGCATGGATCATCTGAAATGTGTTTCTTGGAAATGGAAGAATGAACAGCTGTTTCATGCTCCTTCTTTTAAATCTCTGAGAGCTGGAGCTCCAGTCGTAGGCAGCTTTAAATAACATTTAAAGATGGAGCAAATAGCAGCCTGCAACTCTACTGTGATTCCTGTGCAGAGCTGATCTAGGATATTGGAGGTTTAAATAAGCTGACAGCCTTTTAACTCAGTGGTGTGAATTTTGATTTTTTTTTCTTCTTCATAAAAATTATATGTTAAAGCTTATCCTTGGATTGTTTTCTTCATCCTTTTGTTTTCATGGTATCATAGATGATTCATTATAAACCAGATTTTTTTTTTCCTTTTTGGACAGTTACTATTTATTTTTAACCACAAACAAGATCTTAACTTTTAGACATAAAAGATATGTCTCTGGGAAAGCAAATCTTGTGTGGATAGGGAATGACTTGTGAAGTAAATGGTTAATAGTATGATGAATGTTAAATTAAGGAGACTGAAAAATTAAATAAGCTGTTAGCTTTGGATTTATATCCTCTTCCTAAAAGCAGTCCTGCCTATTCAGCAAAATTTTAACTTTCATGGTTTTATCTATTTGTCCTGCCACAGAAGAACATTCAAGAGAAAGCACAGGAGAGCAGCCCAGGCAGCTCAATGAAAGTACAATATTTCAGCCCAATTGTGGCTTCTCTTTGTTGGACTTTTGCTGAAGATTGTGAGGCATTACTTGGAACAAGTACCAAGAAATCTTCTCTGTGTAGTGATTCATGGATACCTGACCTCTGCCAGCCATTTTCAGAGGCATACTCTAAGATAAACTAAGACTTGCATCCCCTTTGAGCCTCTTGCTCAACCCAGGCCATAGCAAAGCCACATCTGGGCAAGTTTTCAAGGACTTACAGGTCAAACTGTAAAGCCTGGTGTGTACAAAACTCATCTGAGGAAGACTGACATTTCATTCTTGTCTACTCAATGTTTAATACATTGATAAGCTAATTTTAAAACATAATCAGAAATCTCTGTAATGTTTCATAATTGATTCATATTCTTTTTGGACCTCCTTACTTGAAGAAGCTTTTTCTTGCCTCTTATCACCCATGTCCTTAACATTTTTTATTTCTAACTATTCAGTAGTCTAGTTCTGGGTAGGCTTGGGAAGCAAGCCATCAGTAAGACATATTTTCAGGCTTTTCTAATGTGTTGAGAAGTGAAAATCAGTGTGAGACTGTTGTAGAACCTAAATATCTCTCTCTCTAGAAATAAAAATTTCATAATAATTGCATTTTAACATAAATCATCTTCACAAGTGATGAATTTAGAAAAGAAATTGGACCTTTCAAGAGTCCTTGTTTCAGGTGTGATTGGTTTGGACATTCTGAAATTTATGGATAATGTGTCTCAGTGTTAGCTCAGCAAAGACAGAGGGCAAAGAGCTTTTGTGTTGGATCTGAAAGAAGGTTTCACCTGAAGTCATAAGACTTGTTTCAGATAAATATTAGGATGACGTTTTTTGCTTGCTTTTCCCCCCTCTTTTTCTTTCTTTCCCATAAAATATTTCTCCCCAAGCAATATTTTGACCTCAGCACTTATTTTCTCTAGCCCCTATTTATTGGAGACACATCCAGATTTCAGTGTTGCATGCAGGGCTGTTTTTGAAAGAAGAATTTGAGGGCAGACCCAAAGAAGTGCTGATTTGACTGTGTCTTCTCCAAGAGTCAGAAAATTCCAGGGTATGCCATGAAATACAACAACAAATTATAAGGGCTAAGTGTCTGTGTGCAGCCTCAGGATGAAGTACAACCAGCCCCTATTTGACATTAATACCATGTTCATTGATGCACTCTGGGAGTACCACACAAGAACATGAAATTGCTTGTCTTCTCTTTTCTGTTTCTTATCTTAGCTGTATTTTTCACTCAGTGGGACACAATTACCTGACCACTGTGAAGTAATACAATGACAGTGTTGGTCACCAGTAATTAAACTTCTGCACAATTGTTAGTGAATACAAATGGAATTTTTCTTTTCAACGAATCTTTTTTTTTCCTGAAAAGCTCATATTTAATGAAATCAAAATCATTAATAAGAATATCTTTTAAAAATAATATTAAATGAAAGAAAATGTTTCATGTTGACTTCTTATATCATCGCCTACAATATAGAAAACTTTTCCATTATTATTAAAATGTTTTTCTTTCTTTATTTGTGACTGTATATTACAGTATAAAATGACATGTTCAAAATAGAATTCTGTGCCTGTGTAGAAATTTAATTATAAGATCAGAATTGAAATTCTGATTTTTTTGTCCCTGTTATGATCAAGCCCAAAAATAACAATTATAAATTAACAAAAATATCTCAATTATTTCATATCTCATGTCAGTATTATACACAGTACAATCTCATATGATTGGTGTTCATCTTCTTTTGTATCAATTTAATCTTCAGGGTGACTGGCCCTGGTCCTTCTGGGAGATTTTAACTCCTCTAGTATCTGTCTGTAGACCAAAACAGCAGACCACAACAACCCAGAGATTTTCTTGGGGCATGAAAACTTCCTAGTACAGATGATCAAGGAGCTGATGAGGGAAGAAAAACTGTCTCACCACATACTTGCAAACAATGAGCATTATCATTTTGAGCTCAGTATCTGGAGAGGGGGAAACTGGTAAAAAAAAAAAAAAAAATCCCCAAAATCAGGACCATGGTCCTAGACTTTAGGAAATTGGACTTTGGTGACTGCAGTGTTCTGCTTGGAAGAATCCCATCAAAAACAGTTGTGAAGAGAACCAGGTCCAGGAGAGTTATCTTCAAACATCACCATCAAATTCAAGATTGGACCACCATGAAAAACAGAACATCAGGCAAATATGGCAGGAAACCTGAATGGGTGATCAAGAATCTCCAAGGCAACTCAAACAATAAATGGGAGCCTGCAAGTAACAGAAACAGGGAACTACCCAAGAGCAAAATAGAGAGACTATGCAAGGATGATGTATGAGTGGGATTAGAAAAGCCAAAACACACCTGGAGCTGAATCTGATGAGGGGAGTGAAAGGAAGCAAGAAGCAGCATGGGTTGCTAAAAGATGTTACAGAGTCTTTATATTTTGAGATATTAAAAACCCAAGCAGATGTGGCTCTGAACAACCTGCATCAGTAGATAGTTCTTTGGGCATGTGAGTTAAACCACATGGATTCCAGAGATGCCCTTTGGTGATTCTCTGAAATAGGAGAAAAAGACACTTTTTCTCAGTGATTCCAATTGCAAAGGTGCTTTATTTCATGTTCTGCTTTAATTTTCTTCATCTTCCAGCACAAAGCCTAGCTCTAGACAGTAAATTCTCCCTACCAAGAAATCCTTTCACCTCTCCAGGGAACTTGAAGATAACTTATAACACCCATTCACAGGCACATCAGATTCTGGAATTAACTTAAAGAATTATTCATTAGCTTCCAAACTGTATTCCAGTTTTCATTCTATTTCAGAATTTTCTATTTAACATTAAGGGAATTATTTTATCCATCCTTCTTAGTTTTTTTTTCTTGCTTTGTCTGTTGCATTTCTTACGAGAAAGAAAGAAAATAATCTACCAAATCAGTCATCAGATGTTAAAGGAATGTTGAAGCATCATAAGTTTCACCATATGAATCAGTTCCAGGTTAACTGGCATGGCTTCAATGAGTTTTCACCAGAATGAGATGATATTTTCCTCTCTTATATTGATGTGTAGTATTCAGATCCTAATAGTCAAAGTCATAAAGTGCAAATTTATAAATATTTATCACAGAATCATAGAACCAAGGACAGATCTGGATTGGAAGAGACCTCTAGATCATGCAGTTCCAATCCCCCTGCCATGAGCAGGGACAATTTTTTTTTTTTTCATTTTTTTTAACCAGGTCATTTAGAGTCCTATCCAGCCTGGTCCTGAACACTTCCAGGGATGGGACATCCACAGCTTCTCTGGAAAACCTGCTTCAGTGCCTCACCACCCTTCCCATACAGAATTCTTTATGTCTAATCTAAACCTAGTATCCTTCAGTTTAAAGCCTTTCCCCCTTGTCTTCTCACTCCATGCCCTTGTAAAAATTCCCTCTCCAGCTTTCTTGTAGTCCTTTTAGGCACTGAAGGTGTTATAAGACCTCCCTGGAGCATTCTCTTTTCCAGGCTGAAAAGCCCCAGCTCTCAGTTGTCACAGGAGAGGTTCTCCAGCCCTCTGATCACCTTTGTGATCCAGACTCACTCCAACACTTCCAGGTCCTTCCTGTGCTGGGGACCAGCAGGATGCAGCTCTGTGGGTGGTGTCTCACCAGAGCAGAGCAGAGGAACAGAATCCCCTTCCTCACCTGCTGCCCACAAAGCTTTGGATACAGTCTGGGACACCTTTGACTTTCTGGGTTGCAAGTGCACATTGATGGCTCATGTTGAGTTTCTCATCAACCAACACCTACAAGTCCTCCCCCGCAAGTGCTCTCAATCCTTCTTCCTCACAGCCTGCACTTGTGCTCAAGATTTCCCCACATCATTGCAGAAGTACAGGCAAACATGCTAAAGAATGGTATTAGTCATGTTGCATCCTCTGCAAATACCTCAGAAAGTTCTAAAAGAAAAAAAATAGAAAGAGAAAAACATCTTAGGGAAAGTGTTTTAATATCACGGTTTTAAAGTTGTTACAAAACTGGCCTCGTGGAATGTAATGTACCAACTCACTTATCCAAGATTTACTGTCATCTGAGATATGCAGTTTTTGAATAAATAAATCCTTTCACCTGGGACTTTCTTCTCCAGACATCCAGCGGCCAAAAGGAAAGGGAGAAGCAAAGGGAAGAAGAAAAAAGAAGGTAAAGTGAGGAAAGAGAATGAAAGGAAATGGAAGTGAAGGTGAACAGGGAATGGAAGGGGCAGGGAAAAAGGAAGGCAAGGCCAGGCATTGGAGAAACAGCTGAAACAAAACACTGTCTTGACACTCTGACTTGCTGTTTCTCATCCCAGAGCTCCCTGTTATCTGAATCCAGAGGAAATTGAAAAGAGCCTGTTTACTTTTGTAGGACTCTAATAAATCTTTGCAATGATTTTTTATTCTTTATCTTCATCTCCTCTTTTATCATCACCATAAATATGTAGCAACTGATAAACAGTTTCTAATTTCAATAACTATTCTATCTTGTTTTCTTTCTCCTGACAGCTCTAAGAATGATTTTCAAACACACAATCTACACAAGTCTTCTTCATTGTTTCACCAGGAAGGTTTTTTTATTTCTTTTCAGAGTCCAAATAAGCAAATTACTAGTCTGTAAGTGCATAACAATTACAGATTATAGGCTAATTAGAGAGTTATTTATGCCTGATGATTATGTACTAATTATACATTATGTTATTATGGAAAAACTGGCAAGTGTTAAAGAAGCAACTACTATAAAATTATAAGTAGATGCCATTTGATTTTATGATTATTTGTACCCTATGAAACAGCAGGTTGCCAAAAAAAAAGATCAGGCTGGTCACAGGCTGATAAGGCATCAGATAACTTTGACTTTTTAGTAACATACATTCTCCAAACAAACCAGGAACCATTTTATAATTGTTCTGCAAAGGCACAGGCATCTGGGCCTCTTCCAGTAGTACATTAAGTGCCACAACTCTTCTTTGTGAGGTTTATTTCACTCTAATCTTGTCCCAAGGAAAAAAGGTTTTTGTATCCTTTTTTCCTTTCCCTTTTTCCTTTCCTTTCCTTTCCTTCCCGCACCTTCCCGCACCTTCCCTTCCCTTCTTTCCTTTCCTTCTCTCCTCTCCCCTCTCTCCTCTCTCCTCAGAAACAACAATTTTTGCTCTTTCAGCTAGGAATGGGAGTAGTGATGCTTGTGACAGGCCGAGGATCCTGCTGGAGTTCGTTTCATAGCCTGAGGACAAGCCAAGCAGAGACTGTTTCATTCACAAGTGACTGACAGTGTCGTGTGCCTGAGGAGAGTCAGAGCCAGCTATGGATTTCAATTTCAAGGTTTAAGTGACTCTCAAAGGAGCCAGACAGTCATCTTTTGAGATCATCTTGAAGAATCAAAGATCAGAAAAAAGACATAATACATTAAATTATGTTGAAGATTTTTTTTAAATTAAGTATGTCTTCTTAAATTATAAAGACTAATCTCAGTGGAATAATGAAAATATTACTTTATCATTTCAATGCTAAGCCAAAAACAATAAAACAAAAATTTATTGTAATCTAAAACTAAAGTGCATGTATGCATGCATCAGTGACTTTTTTGCGGCCAAACCTGTGATATTTGGAGGAGGAAAAACATTTTGTATAGCCAAAAGCACAATAGTTCATAGATGAACATTTGTAATAAAAGTCAGGAGAAGAAAAAGTGAATTCTAATGTGCTAGTGATGGTCCATGGTGTTCTTCTTAAGATACTTTAATAACAAAGTGAGAAATGCCTTCCTCTACTCCTTTTTTCTGGGAGTGAAGTCAACCTCATGATCTCAAGTGACAATGAAGTTGCATAAGTTTCTGACTCAATTAGGATTTAAATATTTCATAGCAAATGGGACAGAGTCATTAGGAGAGACTCAGGGACACACAGACACTTGGGAAGGTTTTATAAGGACACAAAAATGATTGTCTTGAACACTTCTGTGCTCAGACAGAGGACTTGCATAGTGCTGTTCCCAGCAGACCCAAGTCCATAAACTGGAGAGGTTTAAGGAAAGTTCTTCTTGGTCTGTCCTGTCAGAACTGTTCTGTTTTGTATGTCTGTTTTCCTGTTCATTCTGCAGTGCCTGGTGGTGGTCAAAACACCATTTTGAGGGACAAACTGCCCAAATGCCAGTCCCTCTTCAGGTAATTTCATGCAAAAGAGCAGTTTCAAGGGGAAGAACTAGAAATATAAAAAAAAAAAAAAAAAAAAAAA
>VXBI01004745.1:296122-421568 GCA_013397375.1 Toxostoma redivivum
AAAGCAGTTTCAAGGGGAAAAAAAAAAAAAAAAAAAAAAAAAAAAAAAAAAACAAACAAAACAAAAAAATACAAAACAAAAAGCAGAAGGGTTGGACCTCTCTCCTTTGGGCAATGGTCGAAGAGCCCCAGACCATTTAGGGAGAACTAGGACTGGTCCTACACAGGACATTCTGTCACCAGATAAAAGAGAAACAAAGTCTACTCCAGTACTTTTGTGAATTCAGCTGCGAACTGTATTTTTATTCTCCCACCAAACCCCGGTTGAAATTATTCAGTGAATTAAGGTCAAATTATCAAAGTAATTTTAAGATGTCTATAACAACATTGCTGGTGAAAAATTCATGCTCTGGAAAAAAAAGAAAGTGTTCAGATCTATATTTAGCAGGTCTTATATTATAACTGTTTTAAAAGCTTCCTTTTTTCCCTAACTCAAAAGAGACAGGGGAAATAGTTCTACCTTATGGTAAAGGGCATCTTTCTCTTGATTACTCTTATTGTCCCATTTAAGAAGGTAAAAACATTTTAATATGTTATTCATCCTATGGGGCAAATGAATCACTGTCTTTTGTATTACACAGTAATTGTCTCCGGAGGTTGTCACTGAATGAAATGGGTTATTTTCAAAAAGTATTCACTAATTTTCATTATTTCTGAACTTTGTTATTCCATATGAAGCAGTTTAAAAAGCTGTACTTCTTGGAGCAGCAGCTACAGGAGCTACAGCTCCTGTCAGTGACAGTGAGGGTGCTGGTGTGTTAACCCACATTATTGGATAGTCTTAGAAATATTAAGCATATTGGCCAGGTAATGAGACAGGGCAAATAATTTCAAACGAGCTGTTTCAGTTTAGATCAGTGGAAGGTCTAATGCAAGGAGTTTTTCCCCTGAGCGAAGTCCTTGAGCAACATTCACCTTTTTGAGTAAGTTCCTTCTGTTTATGCCTTCAAGGCTGTGATGTTTAGAAAAAAATAACACATTAATATCAGCAAATCTATTTTAAGAAATTACAGTGGTTTCTCTTGACACTGTTATTACAGTAAAATTGCTTTAACATAAGGCCATGTTTATAGAGGCAGAGGTGCTTAATATTACTTCCAGAAGTAATTCGTAAGGTTGAGAGAGAGTCTCAGGAGAACTAGTTATTTTTATTGTGTTTGATGCATGTAGTAACATTTCCTTTTCAAGTATTTTAGACTTTTTACTGAAACCCAGAAGTGGTGTTCAGCATTAAAAAAACAAAACAAAATCAAACCAGAGACTCTATTTACCTCATTTGTGCTCTGCATGCAAGTCCCCCTGCAAGTCAGTGCAGAGGAAATCATATGGACTGGAGTCCTGATATGTTGACAGAGGGGAATTATGAAGCCCATTTTCTCCATCTCTAGTGGTTGTTAATGTTTTATGAAGGGAAAAGGAACATTTTGACATTTGGTAAAGACAGTTTCTAATTAAAGTTTGGATTGAGCAAGGCACTTAAGGTCTAATGGGACTTAGACACATGCCTGACTGGAAACCCGCCCTGCTCTGTCCCAAATTTTCCATCTAACCACGAAACCGCAGTGTCAGGTTCTTTCTTACTCACTCATCCTCTGACCCCACAAGCTTTTCTCACAGCAGCTTATCTCACGAGGCAGGCTCAGGGGCCATTGCTATTCAGTGAGTGTTGCCAGGTTTTGTTATCCACAATCTACGCTGCAGGAACCCAGCACAGTTAGAAACAGCATAGAAAACAAGAGGCACTGGACTAAGCAGTGAGACCAAACTGCTCACTGAAGACAGGGCTTCTGCTTATTGGGGAAATGTATCAACAACCAGCTTACAGGCTGAGTCTTGCAGACAGAAATGCACAAATGTCTGGCTGTGCAGCTGCCCCTGGTGAGAATATTGCTGAGCAGACTTTTCTAGTGCTCAGTCTGGAAGATGAATGATGCTTTAGGATATCTTTAGGTAACGTGTTATCTGTGGCTTCTGCCCTGTTTACTCTTTAGCATTTTTTCATGTGCTATCCTGCAAGTAAAAAAAAAAAAAAAAATTGAAGGGAGTCCTGTAACCTTACTTAGGTTCGGGGAAATAGGAAAGACAAAAAGACAGAGCCAGACAGGAGAAGTCAAAATAAACTATGAGCTACAACATAAAGTTGAACAAAGGCAGGGTTGCTGCCGATGTTTTTAAGGGGAAGAGTGAAACTTCCTCACTCCTTTGGAAGAGTTGTTACTGATATATACCTAGGGGAATTGGACTGCAGATATTGGAGTAGATTTTTTTTGCAGAACTGTACATTCCAGAAATGTTAAGCTTTTAGACCTAGTCATTTGTCTATGTTTCCCATTGGCTGACTTGTATCTTATCTCTCAGAATAAAGATAGGTCTGAACAGATGCTCAGAGGTACTTCACTTTTCCCTTATTTTGTTCTTTAGAGAGCTCTGAATTTAGAAAGATCTGTCTAGGAGCCTGTTGTCTAAAACTTAGCCACTGTGCTGTTCAGTTTCCCTGCCACGACAGGGAGATTTGAACTTAGAGGATCTTTAAAGTCCCTTCCAACCCAAATCGTTCTATGATTTTATCATAATTATATATACTTTTCTTTGAACGGTTGCATACTCACTAATTAAGACATTTTCCATTCCAAAGTCTAATTCCTATAATCTTCAATGACTTTTTTTTACTCTTCTGTTATTTCAGAAATATTTGCAATAAATCAGTTTATAGTTTGGTCATTCACATGGACATACAAGATTTCTTTCTTATAGCAGTTTTATATACAATAAAACAAAATTCTCTCACTTGTAAAGTTCTCATTTGTGTTAGTGAAAAAAAGAATATTAAGAGATCATTTCCCAAAAAAAATATTTTGGAACTCTGGAATATTATAATTATCTCAGATTATTTTCTGTACATGCTAATGGCAAAAAAACCAATTATAATTTAATGCTCATCATTGTCAATGTCATCTTGTTTATTCCCATAGAAAAGAGACATTCTGAAAAGAGACATTCTACAGTCTTCTGTTAATAGGATGAATAGAATTGGGAGGGAGGATCATATTTTGTGTAATGAAAGCTCAAAGAAGAAAGAACAAAAAAGTCATCTGTAGTTCATTATATCATAATTAAAGGACAGACTTAATGTAGAAAACCTAACTACTGTAGGACATTGTACTGTCCCAAATTACTCTGAGCATCTAATGTTAGACATGTATCATGTTTCCCAAAATGTGAGGATCTATAGTTATCAAGCATCTAGCAATTTGGGAAAGAAGTCCAGAATGGACCCACAGAATGAGCCAAATGTCCAGGAATTACTAAGGACAAGTTTTCAAACACCCTTCCCTTTAAAGAATCTCCTGCAGGATCCTCAAAATGGAGCAACAATGAAGTATCCTTGAAAAGCAAATTTGTCTTCTATTGTTTCAGCTGAACCATGGACTTTAAGATTCTTTCAACTGCTTAAGAATATGATTATAATTAAGCAGTGAGATCTAATATTAGAAATATATTATAGACTGGTCTAGGTAGGAAGAGACCTTAGAGATCATCTAGCTACAACCCCCCTGTAATGTCCAGGAACATCTTCCACTTGACCAGGCTTTTCAAAGCCCCATCCAAACTGGTCTTGAACATTTATGGGGAGGAACTTACACTGCAATATTTTATTTTTATTGTATGACTCTCACTTCTTCACCTCAAACACTGCACAATTTTGATTTTTTGGTAATTTTCAAATTCTAAACAAAAAAATCAGACTTTTAATTTTCCACGTTATAACATAGCTTTCTTCCTTTATTACTTTAACTTCTAAAAATATTTTTCATAAATTTACTATTTTTTTTTATTTTCAGATCTTAATAACACAATTCAAATCTTCTGTTAGAAAGAAATGCCATAAGAAATTTTTTTTCACCTCTTCTGGCCACTAGCTTTCTTAAATTGTAAATTCTGTCTCTTCAGATGAGAGAGAGTACTTCTTTTGTACCTTAATGCACAAGCCACCCAGTGAAAACTGCCAGCAAAATTGTAGCTTTTATGTCAGGTAAACTGACACAATCCAAAAAATTTGAGTTCTGCTCTGCTGTCTCTGTAGAATAATCCTATTGTCTGAGTCACATTCATGCAATATTGTCTCATACTCTAGTGACTGTTATATATTTTGTATGTATATCAAAATAGCAAGACACAGCTCTTTTTTTAATCTGACAGTGCAAATAAAACTGATTTTTCTTTCATGCACCATAAAATGTGAGGTATATGAATATCTCTACTAGGGGAAAAAGAAAAGGAAAAGTTCCTATTTGATATGTGTGACCTTAATGACATACATTACTCTGTTCGGCTTGCAGTTGTTTATGGCTGCCTGCAGCTCTTCAGCTATAATTAAAGAGTTGCTGGTTGCTCAGTCTGTGTTTCTAATCCTTACAGCTTCAGGGTGCTCATCATATGGAAAGAGTTTTTCTATGAGGAAGAGGACTTAGCCCTTAATGTTGAATGCTTTCTTATTTAGCACCTAAAAAAAAAAATCCTTTTTCTTGTTTGGTCCATTTTGGGGATGAAGAGAGTAAGTAACAGCTTTAACAATAATAAAGAAATTTACACAATAAGAAAATACATGTGGTATGGAGATTTTCCTGAAATCTTTTAGGGGAAAAAAAAAAAAACAAACCAAAACTAAAACCAGAAGACACCTGTCAAATGTAGGCACAGGAAATTATCCTCAGCTGAAAAAGTTCCTTCCTTCCACACCTACAGCTAATAAAAAATTGAAGGGAATATTCTTCAGTCTGAGGCCTTTTACAGCATAAAACTCAGCAGAAAACTCAAGTAGGTTGGAAACTCTTGCACTGCTAAATAATCTTGATGGGCTGGGCAAGTGCATTTTTCAAGGTAGTGCAAGATGGTCTTCTGTGTCTTAATTATTATCATCAGCTGAACAAGGAAGCGTCACAAGGCAAAAAAAAAATAGGAATGCAAAAAGAAATGACCATATGAAGTGATAAGACTTTTCGTTGGAAAGCCCTTTTCCTTAATTTCTGTGATATTCTTGATATCTTCTTCTCCCTGAACTATGTTTATCAGCAGTCACACTTTACATGGGTTTGGAAAACTCTCACCAACTGTAGCCTCAGTCTAGGTGAAAGCAGTCTGAATAAATTCTAGAGTTCACAGAGGTCCTTCCACGAGGAAAAAGTCACAGTTAATTCCCTTTGGCGTGAACAGCACTGTGTGACCAGCAGAGAAAATGAAGCTGAGGATCCTTCTGAAATATCCTTTTATGCAGGGAATCTCATCATAAGTTGTGGTTATTCTATTGACCACACTTCTAGACTTCTCTCAAATACAATGGGAGACCAGATGGCAAATTTACATAAAGAGACACACAAAGGAATGTGATGGGGAGAAACTTATGTCCCCACAGAGGCATCTGGTGCCACTTCTATATTTTAGAGGTACCTCACGTGACCACCAGCTGCTGCTCCAGAACAATGCAAATCTGCACTGGATGCAAGGTCACACTGGCCAGAACCATGCAGAAGTCTTGAAATTCTTGTTAATTCAAAAGACATTACATCCAAAAATTTTAGGTAAATTGTCTTAATTTAGGCAAGGTGAGTCTGATATATTATGGCAAGAAAAATGTCCACACTTCAACAAGCTCTTTATATAACATAGCCATACAAAATAATGGTTTTTGGAAAACAGGGGACCACTTTCAAGAAATTCCACATTATGCTAGTCCTATTTGCCCAAACTACTGTGGCCATTTTATTCTATTTAATGAAAAATAATTAACCTAAACTGTGGCAAAATAAGAGCAAAATACCTTTACTATGAGCACAGATACTCTAACATTGCTTTGAGACATTAAAAAGAATCTTGTGTGCACTAAGGGAACAGAATTCAGCAAGAAAGAAAAAAAAAAAAAAGACAAAAATAACCTCTTGTTTATAGCCATTCAAAAAATAAATGTACCATTTCTTTCTGCTTAAGAGGACACATCAGAAAAGCCAAACATTAAGAGATGAGCCAACTGTGATAGTTGCTGGAGCTTCAAAACTCAATTTCTTGACTGATAGGAGCCTGTAGTTAAACCCGGGGCAGAAAAACTGAGCTTGAAGAAGAATTTGATGAGGTATAGAAGAGGAGGGTGAAGAGGCAGAGGCGGACAGGCTGTATGTAAAGTGAGCTCTAAACAGTACAGAGGGAAAAAAAGGAGCACAACAAAATCCCAAAACCCAAACAAAAAAAAAAAAAAAAAACGAGGATGAAGAAAGATGGAAGAAATAGCCAGATGGCCACAAATCAGTTTGTCATCTGCAAATTGAATCATCATAGTCATGTTGGAGCAATGGAGGTGAAGGTGTCAATGTAATTCATCAGCTGAGAATGTGGTTTCAAAGACAGTTCTTGAAAAATCCAGAAAAGGGCTTTGCTTCAAGTTTAAATGTTCATTCACTGTGAAAAAAAAAATAGTGTCAGCAAAGTAAAAGAGTGTTGTTTAGAGATATGCCAATTAATTTCAATGTCTCTAGTTACAATAGTTAGGAACTGCAATATGAGGCTACCTGTGTGTCTAGTGATTCTGAGAACACAGAAATATTGATCAGTACTCAAAACACCACTGAGCTGTAAGCAATTATTATCCCTTCCATGAGAAATGAAGAATAGAGAGGAGAAAAACTTTGACTGAAGTTACATGGGGAATTCTGGAGACAGGGGAGGGAAGAGTGAGCACAAAGGTTAGATCAGAGCCAATGGTAATGCAGCCCATGGAGGAGTTTAAATGGTTTTTGAGCAATCTGCTGAATGCAGGCTTGCTTTGGAGTGACCCTCACAGCCCAGACAGACAGATCTCTGATAGATAAAATAATTCTGGTGATTCTTGCTCTGGCCAAGCAGTCTGTGCCAGGAAGCTTGCCTAATCAGACATCTCCTTAGCAAGACTAGAGATGTCAAGTTGCCTGATTTGAGCAAATAGTTGCTTATGTAAGTGAGAAATAAGCATCTTCCCACAACAAAGACTTTTTCTTTTCTTTTCTTTTTTTTTTTCAGTTCTGAAATCTTTATTACTGATCGGTCTTGACAAGCTGTCATCATGCCATCTCTTTGCCAACCATGGGCAAGGTGTGCACAAAGAGAATCTGGGCTCCTTGGTATATCACAGAGCTCAGTCAGGGGACTTGCCTCTTTCCATGTCCCTGTTTTGAAGCTGGACAATGGTATAGGATTTTTTTGAGGAGAGAGGGGCAGGTGGGTTGCAAATTCTATAGCCTAAAAATAACAGCTTTTAAATTGACACTGAGGAGGAGGAAAGATGTGACAATAGAACACAAGTGAATACTCTGTAAGAAACTGGAAACTGAAATAGAGAGATATGACCTGACATACAGAATCAACACAACTGGCACATGATTTATTGATTATGGCCTGTCATATGAGAAGGCCTCAGCTAGCTGAAAAGCCCAAAGCAAAGTAGTATTTTTCTCTCTATAGGATTTGGCATTTGGAAATTGCATACACTTTACCTTTACAGTGATTACTCCCTCCACACAAAGGAATGTGTGGCTTTGCTTTTAAAGGCAGGCATGGTGCAAACTATGTAATTTTTTTAGCTGTCAGTGCAAAAAACTGTGGATTATACTATTGATTCCCACAGATAACTCAGAGGGACCAAAAAATACTTGATGGGGATGAGTGCAAATTCTGCATGTATTTGTGAATATGGAAAAGATATTGCAAGGATACAGAAAATACCTGCACAAGCTAAACCATTCTTTTATCTCCTTTGAATGCACTAGTTCTGGGTGCATGAACTTTGAGTCCCTCTTTCATGATCCTACTTTCTTTCATGATTTGGACAGTAAAAATATACAATCTGTAGCCTTAACCCTAAAATATGACCTCAGGATAAAGAGGTAGCAACAGAGTCCAAAAATATTCACATAGTGAGTGGTCCAGCTTCAGCCCTTTTGAAGTCAAGTGAAAATTGACTTTCAGAATCTTTGACCTAATATCAATAAAATGCAAGAAGCTCAGCAGAGGTCACCAAGATGCTGGGACTGGAACACTCAGTCTCTAAGCAGATGCTGAGGACCAAGTGTTTGTTCAGCCTGAAGAAGAGGTGGCACTGGGGGCACCTCCCAGCAGCCCCCAGCACACTGTGGGAGGTCACCAAGAGGATGGACCCATGCTTTCCACTATGGTTTTTGCTGGAAGGCTAAGACACAGCGGGCCTAAAATGAAAAAAAATTCAGATTGGATATAATGAGAAAAATTTTCTCCTTAGGGAAAGTCAGGGTGTAGATCAGGTGGGCTGCAGAGGTTGTGCTACCTCCATCCTCAAAGGTTTTCAACTCAGTGGAGTAGAGCCCTGAGCAATCTGACTCCATAACTGACCCTCTTGGAGGAGTTTGAGCTAGGGACCTTCTGAGATTCCTTCACACCCAATTTATCTTGTGATCTTCATACCTAAGTCCTTCAAGAACTCATGAGAACGGAAGGATATCTTAGTGTTATTCATACTTATCATATGATTAAATATAAAAATAACATAAAAATATACATAGTTTTTGTTTTATCTAGTTAAAGTGTCTGTATAAAGCTTCAGTATTAATATGTTTTAACAAAATATACTTGATTGTTAGGAGGGAAGGTGATCATCCTAATGAATAATCCAGTTTTTTCACAGAACAAGTCAAACTGGTAGGTGCTGGTGCTTGGACATTCGTATGTGGGCTTCAAAGAAGGCTGTTCTTTCTTATTTCTGGTAATGAAGCTTTCACATATATAACTGGTATCCTAGAAACTATTGCAAACTGACATTTATATATCACATATATAGTTTCCTTAAACTAAAACATTCTTTACATTACTTTTTTTTTTCTAACTTGAGAAGGAAAACAGATTTCCAATATTTGTATAGGATTTTTATAAAATTCTAAGTATTTCTTGAAGCATACTAGATTGTGTATACTACAAATCCAGAAACACTGCATGCTTAGAGTAACTTATAATATTTTAATCATTATCTCTGAATTAATTTGCCAGGTATTATGGATTTCCTTGTAGGCTGCTAATGGGCCAAACTACTGATGTTCAACTTCTGTGCACAGAACAAGAAAGGACATCTTATTATCTCACAGTGTAATGCACTGCAAATTTGGCAAAAAATACCTATCAGGATCCTGAGCATATCTCCACAAGGTTCAGAGCATTGCTTTGCTTCCACAATGCTGTTAACTAAACAAACAGTAGCCTAATTATCAAATAGTCAAAGTAATAATTTTAATTTACTTTCTTAGGGGCTCAGACATCATTTTAATGGACTCTAATTAAGACTACAAATAAAATCAAACAGGGATGTATTTCACATAATGCTTATCCAATAAATTGTGTGTATTACCTTTTATTTATATCACCATCTTTTCTACTTACATGTTCTCAGAGGATTTTTTTTCCTTGAATCCATTTGAATTATGTAGACCTTTTTTCAGTGTCTACTATTAGTCTGGAGGCTCTGTTTGTATGAGTGATTTAATAGCCAGATGATCCAGAGCCGAACCCTATCTTATACAGCTGACAAATCTTAAATTCCAGTTTTTGAAATTTAGTGCCTACTTTTCTAGCCAGACCTGCAGACTTGTACTGAAATGATTTCTTAGGAATCATTCTAATGGATAACCCTTAGCTTCAAAAAGCTATTTCAAGATGATGCAGTTTTGCACCACTAAGTCTTGCTACAGAAAAGTTAACAAAAAGATGAAGAAGATGAGAGCATTGCCTGAGCATTTTTTCAGGAGCACAAAATTGTGAATAACAAGTCATAGATTCAGTAAAGATTGGTCATTTTTGCTCTATTAATTAATCAAAGGATCAGAGACACACATTAATTACTTTGTCCTTAGCATTTTGAGTCTGACAGGTCATCTAGACAAGCAGGAAGAAACTACACATGGGCTGAGAAACTCAGTTTCAGAGAAACTCAGAAACAGAGCACAGCAGAATTAATCCTTGGTATGAAGAAGCAACCAGTGTTATTATCTCTCATCTCCACCTTTTCCTTTATAATTTCCCATTTTTTGACCTCTCTGTATAGTTTAGAGTACATTCCCTCCTTTTTCCATCATTTGTCAGTTTAAGGGTTAGAACAGGGTCAATCATAAATCACATTGTTTTTATTACTTGAGTTTATAGTTTTTCATTCTGTATTTGTTTTTGTACTCAATTTCAGGACTATCCAAGGACTGTGCAGTTTCTGGGGTGTGATGCATCTAGCACGGCATGTCTTAGGCTGGCTGGCTTTTGCCTCTGCCTATTTCAGCTGCAATTTCTCTGCAATGAACTAATGAGATCTTACTGGGGTCCTTAAGGCAGCACAAATGCTCTGCAGTGACAATAATAAAAGCATTGGTGCAGATTCTGAGCTAACTGAGAATCACAAGATACAACCTGAAATAAGTACTAAAAAATGATAAACTACTATGATCCCACACCTAACAAAAGGGCACCAGTCCCTTCTATCAGCCAACAAAAGCCCAACAATATCATAGTTACAAACAGGACAAAGAAAAATTATTTCACTTTTTTTATACTTATTTCTTTACAGGGCTTTAATAATAGAAATATCTCTTTTAAGAAATTGACAGAGAAAAAGGAAAATAAATGGAATTTTTCCATTTGGGGCACTTGGATGTAGCTGCGGACCGAAATAGATGGATGGCTTCAGAACCTCAATTTGAAAGTAAAATGCTAAAATATTTCCAGAATCTCCACTCCAATTTAAAAACAATGAACAGTGAGAGAGGATTCACAATAAAAACTATGGAGGTCTGGTCTTTGCAAGGTTGACTCGGAAGTAGTGGGTCAGGGGCTGCAAAGTTATCCAAATAGTTGTCTGAGAATAATATGTATAATTTCACTGTGCACCTTCTCTGTCACTGTCATCTCCCCCAAAAATATTCCTGGAATCCACAATCCAAATGAAATCTGATTTGTGAAAGGAAAATGGACAGCAATGATACTATCTTCTGGAAATAATATGGAAAAGGTTTTTGGAATATGCCATTGGGAAGAGCTTGGGAGATCGCCTTTATTTGCCAGCAACATGGCAGAGAGTTTGAATGTCCCAGAGAACTCGTCAGGCATCTTTATAAATACCAGGGGGTGCAAACTACATACAGGAAGCCCTGGGAAATCTAAGTTTCATTTGTTCCAGTACTCATGTGAAGATTTGGGTGCCAAAAGAAGAGAAATGTAGGCTGAAGCATTATATTTATTCCTTCTGTTCAGTCCACTTTGGAAACAGAAGGAAATGAGGTCTGTATGCCATACATCTGAAAGGACACAGTACTAATTACACATTTATTACAGAACTTCACACAAACTCAGAGGCAATTCCATTGGGCACTGTACAGATATATGGTACAAGATATCCTCTGCTTGAAAGTTATTAAAAAACAAATAAAAAAGAGAGAAAAGGCAGTCTTAAATAGAGAGAAGAGGAGGGACAAGGTTACACTCAGTACACTACTAAATAATGTTTGTTTTATGGTGGAAAAGGAGTAACTTAAAATATAACCATTACAACTAATTAACAGGAAAGGAACTGAATCACATAGAGACAGTCAAAAATCGAAGAGAAATCTGTACAGAACTAGCGCTTCAGCCCCAAATACACAACTCAGGTTTTAAAATTAGATTTGCTACTGAACATTTATGTTTCAGTTAAGGAGATATAGATTCTCCTCGTGCTCAGAGTCTGGAGGAGTTTACAAGTTCATTAAATCTGTATGTTTATCCAGATTAACCTTTCAGAATTCATTGCATTGCTTCTGCAATCACTAAATTCATTATAAAATGTCATTAAATAGTTTAGGAAGATATGCTTACCTAATTGCAGGAGGCTGAGGAGTACTGAAGACAAACTTGCCAACAGCAGCTGACAACTGCATCATTCCAAACACTCACAGTGTTATCCTAAACATTACTCTAGCTTTAAGAAGAAAACATCTATCAATGTGTGGATGTGTTGTGTGGTTTTTATTTTATGTCCTTCCACTCCAAGCAAAGCATAGCCCACTAAAAAAAAAAAAAAAAGGTATAACTTTTCCTTTCAGACTAAATTTCTACAAGGAAAAAAGAAACCCAATAACACAGCAAGTTTTATTTTATTAGTCTGAAACCACAAGCAGCAACCTGTATATGGTATAACAGTTGAACCAAAGATTTCAATTGCTTCTGCAGTTCAGTGGCTCAAAGGTTTTTCTCTCATTCTCTTAGCAGCACAGCTACGCTTCCCTGCAACATTATCTTTATCATTTTCCTTCTTTCTTATTTCTAGCCTTTAATTATGGTTATCTCGTGAACTTAAGAAAATTACTTTAAAGATCAACTTAGAAACATTTTCATATTCTTTTTTTTTTAATTTTTATTCTCTAGTTTGTCAGAAGTCTGACCCTGCTTATGTAACCTTATGTACCTGACCCTGGTAATGTAACTCCTCCTGAAAAGAATGATACCCCCATAACTTCAGCTGAACTCTCCCCTTACTTGTTACCTACAAAATATCTGGATGGGTGGAGCAGAAGAACTAGAATAGCAAATGTTTTTCTACTCCTTAGGTATGGACAAAGCAATTTTCTTCAAAAATTGATTTTTCAGAGGAATCCAAGACCTCACCCTCATCTCTTTGGTGTCCTAGGTTGTACAGCCAAACAGAGAAGCATTCCATTATTTCTAGACATGTAAAAACACATTAAGCTTTCCCCACAGAACAGTTGTCTGCTCCTGTTTCAGTAGATGCTGAAGTTACACTGTAAGGTACAATAGCAGAGTGATTTTTTTTATTTTTAAAAGCAGATTTTACCTGTAAAGTTCTGAATCAATCAATTTACTCGACTTTACATTGCACCAAGGCTAATTCCCAGACTCATTTCACTTCACAGATCTCTCCTGAGACACTAATCACAGCTGCATATGATTTAGGGTGAGTCTTTTGCAGAAGTATAACTCTCATGAGATTTTAAAAGGCAATGACCAGATCTTTAAAAGCTGTCTAACAAACATTTAGTAATTTCTTGCAAATTCGCAGCTGGTGTAAATTGAGATGGTGCCACTTATATGAAGGACTAAATTTATATCCACTGAGAATATGGCTCTTGTAATTTATTCTTTGTTCCCTTCTGTATGAAGGCATTCCCAGGTGCACAATTCTCAGCTTTATCTCTAGTTATAGAATGACCAAATAAAGGTCAGGGCACGCTGCCTCCACAACTCTTCTCTGAGACATCTACCACCTCCTGTTCACGCAGTCAACACCTTGTACAGAGATATAAAAATATGTATATGTTAATGAAAACCTATAGAAGGATACTCTAAAAATAGACCCTTTAACAGGTGAAAAATACTTTTATGAAATGAATTTTGAAAAACTTTTATGGAGAGGGATTAAATTATAACAAGTGCACTTTGCACCTGGAAATGTATGAATGATTTAAAAGAGATAAGAATTGAATCTGTGAGAAAGTGAAACCATCATCACTTAATGGAATTTATTTCACTGAATTGAACTAAGTTGGAGTTAATTTGGAATCCATTCACCAAAAATTATATTAGGCTGGCTGTGATGGAAGCATTTCCATCAGAAGACATATTAAAGTGAAATTGTAGGATTAGGAGAAATAAGGTGAAAATTTGACACACACACTAGCATGAATTCCATGGAAGAAAAGTAGTTGTTAGCTGTTTTACTGATACTAATAACTTGTCATAAAACAGAGGGGGCCCATTTAGAATTCAGGTTTTAATGTGGTAGATAGTGTGCACAAATATTTCCATATACTTGGCCAGTTGCACTAAGGCTTGGAAGAGACTTGGAATTTACAGAGTGTACTTCTACCAAATAAAAAAGGACAGAAAACAACGAAAAAAACCAACTAAACAAACAAAAAATAATTCCAACCCCATTAAAAAAAAAAAAGCAAAGAACAAAACAAATCCAAAAAACAAAGAAAAATAAACAACTCTACCTGTACTTTTGGAGCCTGAAGCTCTGCACCTGATGTTACTGATTCTATACAGGCAGGTAAAACACTTTCTCTATGCCCTGCTTTATATTTCCATTCCTTTGGTCCTACCATTCACTCATCTTCCTTTCACATTCCTTTCCATGTATTTGGGATTACCACTTGAAAACATATTCCCAAACAGTAATTGAAGATTATAACTTTTCTAACAGATCGTTTTTCCCACTGTTTTCTTAAAACGTCACAGGTTTCAGAAGTTGGACTTTATTGGAAAAACAGGAAATCCACACAGAAAATTATGCCAGGCCAGATGTACCTCACAAAATTTTTAATTTGGAAATTACAGGAAAAAATAATTTTGTTATTTGAAAAACATTATATTTACAACAAAAACCACAAACGACTCTGCTATCATTTTATTAACAACATAAAAAAAACAAAAAGGAAAAATTTGACTATATGTTATATATGTACCTCATCCTCAAGGTGCATCATCCTCAAGGTGCAATACTTGGCATGGTATGAAAGAATCAGAGATTCTGAAAAAGAAAAAAAAGATAACTTATGGGATGCAGATTCCAGGTCTTTCTCCAAATCTCACTACCTTGATTTTCTTCTCTTGCTAATGCAGTCTCATGGGAAGTTTTGTTGCTAGAGTCAAAAACTTAATCTCACAGCCTTCCGAATGAATAGAGCTGTCAGCAACTTTAAGCCATGTCTACACTAGGAAATGAAATTGTGCAAATTTCCATTCCACTCACAGCAGGAAATTTGCCAAATACCTGTTTTGCTCATATGGGCATCAGTCAAGCATGTGCAGGTCCTGTGTGTGTTCACAGGTATGGGCAGCAGCTAATTCCCTGAGGGCAAGGAATTCTACAAGCCTCTAATGGAAAGAGGAGAAGGAAGGATGCTTTTTAATGTAAATTGTTTCCTTTTCCCACACCTTCCTCCCACCCCCTACTATTTGTCCTCCAACAAATAGTTGTAACATCTGTGTAGTTAAATGTGGGACAAAATAAAATAGAAAGGATTTGACACATTAGAGCAGCAGATATAAAACTATTTCTCACACATAGCTTTCAGTGTAGAAAAGACTTTTATAAATTCATTAACATGTTTCTCATACAGTTCTGATGGCTAATTTTTAATTTCTATCTGTGATTTAATCTTAATCAGTCAAAGAGAATAGTCCTGGATGTAGACTTAGCGCAAGGGTTGAAAGGCAATTGTAGTAAAATGTAGCAATAAACATCCCAGCCTGATCCTCCTCTCATTTGTCAGGGTGGAAGTCAGGAGCAACTCCACCCTAAGGAATATAATCATACTGGAGTAACACTGGTGCAAACAGGAGTAGATGCCTGTTTGTATAAGATGAAACAATTTCAGATTTGGCACTAAATTCTGACAAACATGATACAGTGCAGCTGTATATTAAATAACGAGTTTAGAACAAAAACAAGCCACTAATGCCTACATTTTTCTTCAGATTAATAGGTGGCTGAAACACAGTATTTTTTAAATAAATGACAGAGCGTTAGCTTTTGAAATATGTTTTCTTTGGTTGCCTATAATAACTGTAGAAAATAAAAGAAAAGTCGTCTTAGATTCACAAAAAAGAATATGCTTTTATACCAAAGAGACATTGGACCTTGATGTCTATATATTTATAGGGAATTTAAGTCTTCTGTGCTAGATCCATAAAGATGTTTAGAGATATAATTCCTGTTGCAGCACACTTAAAGCCCAAGCTGAGAAAGAGGGGGAAGGAAGCTACAGAAGTATTTAAATAGGATATCCATGTCCTGAGCTGTATCTCTCTTTCACGGAAGGACTAAAAGAAGAAGCCAAGGAGCAGAGGAAAAAAGGTTTATACTGTGCCTTTGGGCCAAAATCCCACAGTAACCAAAACACTGTGTGAAAAGACCTTGATTGTCTTTCTAAGAAGAGCATAACAAAAGCATAGACCAAACTATTGTGTTGTTAAGTGGTGTTTTATCTGAAAACAAAGGAGAGTGAGTTTCATAAAAAATAAAGAAATTCAAATTTCTCCCATCAGATATGAAAAAGTGAAAGACTCTCATACAAAAATATCCTTGCTGACACTTATCTTTGTCAGATAGGTTCTTTTTTAAGTCTTTGTATCAAGCTAAGTCTCCCAAGGACATACTGAACTACAAAAAACTCTACATGGTTTCTATGAAAATGTCTGCTGCCTCTGAGTTGCAGCCATGATGACATATGGAGAAGGTACAACATTCCTCCATGTGAAAGCATCTCAATTAACCTCAGATGCAGCAGCCAGATCAAGAAAAGCACAAACCCTCATTCTCTGATGCTCTACCATGAGCACATCAATCAGAACAGACATACCCTCCAAATAAAGCATTTTAATCATATTGGTGAAATCAATCTCCTCCAAAGTTTGTCTCTTACTGCTATCTTAGCTCTGATCTCACAAACTGAATCTATGCAGAAAATGCCTGAAGACAGATCCAACATCTCCCAGCAGCAGATGAAATACTGGTTAGAGTAGTCTTCTGATATGAAGATTTTATCTCCCAATTAAGGGAGACAGGTCTCTGACACCAGGTCTCCCAGTTCCTAAAGAATGCTGCAACTACTGGGAAGTTGTGACAAAGACAGCAAAAAACTCACGTTCTGGATTTTAGGAATTTAAGATTAACTTTCTGGAGAATGTTAGTTCCTTCAGAAGGATATAATACATTTTATATAAATATATATATATATTTATATATAGGATATATAAATAAATTCCATTTATTCGTGGAAGTTTTTCTTAATTCAACACAAAAGAAGACTTGGTTGTCTGGTTCCTAACCTCACAGAAACAATTCAGTAATGAACACTAAGTAGGGCTCAATAAATTTGGCAGCCTTGCCTGGATCCATCACCTGCAGCACGGGACCAGAAACACTTTCAAACTGTTTAAGCTTGGCCTGATCAGCCCCTGTTTGGATTTTCCTATATTGTTGCTCCACCTCTGTAGCTTTGCCACTGTCTCTTCCATGGGCATCCAGCCCATAGAGCAGGCAGCTTTCTCCTGAGTAAATTCCTTGTGTGCCTTGCAACTCACCTCCAGCACTGCCTTTGTCCCTTTTGTCCCTATATCACAGATGCATTCTTGGCCTTGCCTCCGTTGCTTTTTCTGGCTCCATCTCCTTTAGCTCCTGACTGGGCTCCCTGGATGGATCCCAGACCTGAATCACTCCCTGCTGTGTCTGCCCTGCTCCTGGACCCATCATCAGCACATGGAGGAACAAATCCCATGTGCTTATACCACTCTTGGTTTTAAGCTCCATGCCCCTAAGGGAGGGACCTAAGCCCTTTGCTGCTCCCTGACAGGCAGATATTTTTCAAAGTTGCAGGTATTGCTGCATCCTGTGTTGAGTGTGGCAGGAATGTTAGAGCCCTGATCTGAGCAAGGCTGGCCAAAGGGCTCTTAGGTGATTTAGGCATTTAAATTTCCAGATGGCCTTAGGTAAGCGCCCAGATGCTCATCTCCACCTCAAAGGTGGTGACATAGTGTCAGAGAGCAGCAGGGTATTAGGCATTTATAGAAAATAGCTCCCAAAAATAGAGGAGCAGGAGCGATCCAGTCTCACCGGGTTTGGAACACAATCTGACACACATATTTTGTCTCTATTGCATTTAGAGCATCTTTATTTTATTTCACACTGTGGTTTTGGTATTTATCTACCTCCTGGACCTTAGCAGGACTTTCCATTCCTTTTTCTTAGTGGCTCTTGTCAATTAGATCATTAACTCTTTTATGGAGGAATTTGTATTATAGGTGTGTCCAGTAATTAGCAGAATAACAACTTACCTACTGCTGGAGGTCTCTAAGCACTGCTGTAAGAAGATATAATTGTGCCAGCAACAGTGATGATGTCTTTTTTTATAAGTGTTGGGATCAGTCTGACTAATGATTTTTTCTGGGAACTGGAATTCCTTTTCAGTTTTCTCTGTGCCTCATACTTCTATACCAGCAAGAAGAAATCATATTTACAAGTGGCACAGGATAACACAAAATAATAAAACTTACTGAGCATCATGTATCACATAAGACATTCTCTGAGAAAGAGTATCTTTCTAGAAGAGTGATCCCTCAACTTTTTTGAGGCTTTAACACTTTGATGGAGAAGGGGCAAATTGCATTAGCTGTATTTGCACAGGTATTTGTAGTCACATATGAATCCACACTTATTTATGACTGGAATTTTCAGTTGGAAGGGCAAGAGAAATCTGGTATGAGTGACAGAATCAGATCTTATATCTTTTTCTCGTAGCTGCTAAAGGAATTTGTGATGCAAATGACACAGAGTGAGGCAGGTTGGTGTATTTGGGATTCAGCATTTCATTTAAAGCCTGCTCCTAGAACTTCTGTAATATGGGTGAATGTTGATTTCTATTAAATATATTTCAAATATGTACAGCATGTTCTGTCCTTGGGAAGATACCACTATGAAGAGATATCGCAGCTGAATTGCCAGAGAATTGAAGTGTGATGGGGAGAGGGAGGAGGAAGGAAGGCACAAAGAACAAAATGTCCCTACAGCCACCCACCAGGACATAGGATTGAGATATGAATCAGCAGCAGCCAAGGAAGCCCTGATGCCTGAAGGGGATTATGTAAGAACCTGAGATAAGTGGTGCCACTGGCACCTTTGGGTATTTCTCAGGCATTTAACTGTGTCATTTAACATGAGAATAGATACCCTGCACTCTTCCCTAGCCTATGGAGAAAGCCAAGCAGCTGTTAAGGGTGATAACTTTAATAAGAAACCCAGAGCAGGCAGGCCTGTAAATTAGGTATCTCAGGTGAATGCTCTTTGGTTGTGCTGAATGCAAGCCTTAAGCTTGAACCTGTTTTAATGTTTTGTGTACAGCTCTTTACTACTCAGCCTTGCAGATCTTGCTCTCCTTGGGAAGGTACAATACCTTCCCCATTCCACTGTTCTGGTGCAAAGAATAAATATCAAACAATAATGTCAAGGCATAATTATCATAATGATTAGCCATTTAAAGAATAATCATAAAAGAACAAACTGTAAGGTCTTCCCTAAAACGGTGTATGTATCTCTGTGCTTTTACTGACCTTGACAAAACTGGGATTTATACAGACAAAAGAATCAGCAATTTTCATTGATGTCATCTACACAGTAAAGTCAGTAGAGATGTCAGGAGATCTCACTGACATCTTTTAAGTTAGATATTCAACCAGATCTCCTTGGCTGTGGCCTTTGTAGATCCTTTCCTCCTGTACTGGGGAGGCTGAACTATCCAGATTAAGAGCATGTAAAAGTGATTACAACCATGATAAATCACAATTGTCAGCATATATTTCTAAGACCACAATCTTAATTTGATATTCAGATGCTAATTTTGAGATCACATTATTATATCTAATAAGACCCTAGGCTGTCTATGATTTGGGTATCAGTGCCACAGCAGCACAGTCAGAACAACTCTCAGAATTACATTTGCAGTCACTGAATTTTTGTGATACTTAGCATTCCCTTTGAAGGATTTCAGACAACAGATCCTAGGCTCCACAGCTGTCCATGCTGTGATTCTAGATTTTTCTAGGAATGGCTGTCCTGTACTCCTCTGAAATTTTCTCTGACTCCGTGCAGAAGAAACATGAATGGGCAAAAGAACAAAAATTAAAAGAAGTGTCAATATTACTGGAAGATCTACACGCAAACATGTCACAGCCAGGTCATTTCAATATGTGATTTCAGGCTATGGGGAGCTCACCCACAAGTAAAGCTTCAGTAACAGTGTAAAAAGAAAACTCAGAATTAGAGTTCATCACCTCTGTGCTCTGTGAGTACATGGGACCAAGGCCACAAGTGCTGCACACTGCGGTCTGATGCCACTTACCATTTAAGGCAGCTAATTTCTGTAATATTTTTGACCTGTCAGGGCTGTCTTTTAAGAAATTAGCAAGATGATCCCTACAGAGAACGCAAAAAAAGTAAAATCTCTTCTGTACTTGGGAAAATTTGCTTATTTATTAAACATATGACTACAGGTGGAAAAATACAGAAAAATTTCAGTGGAGACAGGGAAGGGGAAGACAATAAACAGGTGGAAATACAGGTGAAGAAAGCAGTTTAAGAAAGGATCACTTCACATGGGAAATTCTATCTCATTTTCCATAAGCTGCAATATGAGTTTTTACACAATGATCATTGATAAGTAATATATGTTGAAACATTATATCAGCTCAATGACCTGAAAATGTCTGATTTTTATATACCTGAAACGATATATCTTAAAGGCAAGGCTTTCTCATTTATAATTGACTATACTCAGACTCTTGTCAATTTGCAGAAAAGCTTTATACAAATGAAGAGTGAGATGGAATCTTTAAACACAATAGGGAAGACAGAATTTATATTGTTTGATCTTTGCTCTCAGACGTTTTTATTACTACTATCGTTATTTACTTTGATTTCAACACTTCAAAACTTTACACGTATAGCAAGCTTTAGTGCTTTCCTTAGTTTTGTCCAAAGACTCAAAAAGGTGAGATTTTGTTTTTAATAAGTCTTCACTCTGCATTGTACTATTACCATTTTAGTACATGTGTTACTGTGGATTGACCAAGGTGTTTGGTAAAAGCCAGAAAGTTGTTTCCAGTTTGAATAATGTCTAATCTGGAAATAGTGTTAACGCCATTAAAAGCATCTAAAACGAGAAAAGATCTGTTGAAGCCAGTAGGCTGAAATTACTGAGATTTTTACAGACCTACAGGAGTACAGGTTCTCTGATGACTGCTGGAATTCCTTGCATATGTCAGGTTAGACTGCAGCCTTTTCCACATTCCTGAAATCAGAGTGCTGCCTATTTACAGAGAGGGTTATTCCACTTTCCTTGTTATCTGTGTGTTCCTGGATCCACACCAAAGCTTGTTTGAAGGGGGAAAGTCCAAAGCTAGACTGGACACTCCTTCTATTTCAGATGCTAAATATATCATTAAGTGTTCACCATGGTCTCAGAAATCCACAGTTAATTTCCCCCTTACAGCATCCATCCTCCATTTCTTGCAGTTTGCTATAATCTGGTGTGTAAAGCTTCCAAAAGTTGTGGAACAGCCTATTTTGAGAGAACTTGTAAGCAGGAACACATGAATGGGTATCAGGTGCAGCTATGAATTTAATGAATGGTTTGTTGGAAATGACATTAAATAGCAACATCCGTCTGCAGATGAGCTCTGTAATGTCCTTATTTCCAGCCCAGGCAGATGGAGGATTTGCAATGTGCTCTCTGTTTTCTATTTTCTGTTGCACACAGCATTACTTGCCTGTAAATTCATCCACAATCACACTAAAAAAGATTTGGACCCTGACTGTCCAGCCTTTTATTTTTGCAGCTTTCTCTTCAAAATGAATGGAAGAAGAATGTAATAAGGCTCATGAGAATTAAACTGCTCCACGATTTTGTGATGTTCCAAAACAAATCACAATTATTTTTTTTTCCTCTCAAACACTTTAGCTTGAAGAAGGAGGGTGACAGGAAAACTGTCAGGTTCTTTTTAAAATTGTCATTAATTTCTGATGTTAAAGTACATTTAGAAGTATTATATTTGGAAACCAAGAAATGGGAAGTTCCACATGAGATATTGAGACCAGTGGTAGCATATAGCTGGTGACATCTTACAACTCTTGCAGACCATAGTGTTAAATTTAATTTATTGTAGACATTCAAAAATATTCCAATTTCTTTTAATTATCAGCAATTTCTATTCAAATACCTTCTAATTTCTATTTAAATATCATAATATTTATATATGTCTGTGTACTGGGGAAAGAAGAGAAGAAAACCTTTTCCAGAAATTTTTTCTATGGTACAGGAGTGGATCAGGTACTACTTTCTTCCTTAGTCCTTGCTAAGGATAAAAAAAGAGTTAATCCCTCATATACTGTGTGAACTGTAGCCTATTTTTCCTATGATTCAAATAAAAAGGATAATGGAGGAAAAGAAAGAGTATATTGAATATTGATTTTTTTTTTGTCTCAAATATAAGGAAGCCCATTTTGGGAATGAAAAAAAAGAGAACTGCTTACCAATGATAGCCTGTCTTAAAATGGTTCCTGAAAGTTTCTGCTCAGTATTTGGACCAAGTTTAATCTCATGCACACTCAACTGCAATCTCTCTTGCTTTAGAAAGCAGATCATTTAGACCAAGTTTTTGAAGGATCGTGTTACTGAGTTGGTGAGACAAGATTTCTCAGAGACAGACAAAAGCAGTGGAAAGGTGTGAAAATATTCATTGGTAAGACTATACTGTTAAAATATAAAATGTGAAATATCTTTGTGTAAAATTCAGCTCCAGATAGAAAAATAATTTTATTTCCAATCTCACTCCTACCATGTTAACATAGTTTCACTTGACTTCAAAACTACACTCAGTAGACAAATAATATAAATCTACAATGCTGTTGAAGTCAAGGGGTCTCTGATGACTCACATCAGTTGGAGTTGCACTTCAGCATGTTGTTTGCAGAAATTTCCAAACTTGGAAACTCTTTTTCACGTTTCTAGCAATGTCAAAATAGGTCTTTGTGAAATAACTGCAGCCAACAGTAAATGATGTATGAAATGAAATACCTCATCCATCCCATACATGAAGAATATGCAGAGGAAGCTTTGCTGCTCTCACCACGCAGTTTCAGATGAGTTGCTGATGCAGAACCATCATTTGCATGGAGTGATGGGAGGAAGGGGGTGATGCTGTCATTCTCATCTGCTGTGGTGTGGCTCTTCCACACAGAGTCAGATTTTATCCCTTTCCCATATTATCTTATAAATGCTGTCCTATATTCTGTCTAGTAACTTCCATAGAGTTTGATGGGCTTTGAGCCTGAAGTACTGGGGATTTATTGAAGACTATAAAAATATTTGGCGTTAAATTAAAATTGTACCTATAACAGATCTCATCTCTCAGCACATGTCACAGTTAGAGACTCCTAATATTTCTATCAATAAACTGGTGTATTTAGTGTATTGACATACAATAGTCATAGAATGTATAGTATTGTCTCAGGCGACAATGCCACCACTTATTTACCAGTCTGGTGACATGTCTGAGCTAATATTACTTGCAAGCTCTTACTCAAGCAGCAGCAGCTCTGCATTATGTAGCTTTCACATCCTTCAGAAAGTCTGCATTTCACCTGAATTTCTTCCATTTTTAAGTTAGACAGCTGGTTTATGTAATTCACCTAGCTTTTTGACTAGGCACTTCCAAAGAGTAGTTCAATTTACTAAAAATAAACACCTATCTGAAGACATTCATGAGCTTAATCAGAATAGGAGTCTAGAAAACTGGTTTAAATCATCCCAGTTTAGTGAAGTTAGGTGTAGTGAATCCTACTTGTATGTAACAAATGATTCGGCAGTAATTGTAAGACTTCCTCTGCATACAACTAAAAATAAGAAAATTGAAAATTATACTATTTGACTCTCTAGGAGGAGAAAATTTAGTACTAATAAGTACTGAAACTTTAAACAGAGCCACAGCAAGGCTGGAGAAGCTCATGAGATGGACCATTTGTTTAAAGATCTTGCTTATTTTTAGCAGCACGAAATCTTCATGTCCTAATGTGTGATGGGCAAGTGACCTTTGCAGTATGCTTATGATTTAAAAATCTGAATCTGCAGATATCTGACATTTTTGTTGGCACCTCTGTTATGCCAACCATGTCTGGCCCACACAGGATGAACCTTTAATGAGGATTGTGCAACTCTTCTCTGCCTATCTCCATAAGTTCTTCTCACAAAAATAATTATGGAAGGGCATGGATTAGACTCTCTGTGCCGACTATACGGGGATTGGTTTAAAGTAACACTCAAGTAATCAGCGAAGCAGTTTATACTCTGAGTTTAGGCACCACAAGAATTCATGCTGTTTTGGTGCATAACATCTCTAAATTCTTGGTCTGTTTTGATATTCATTTGACTGTGAAGGTCTGCTTGGCAGGGATGTGGTAGGGAATTTAGCCATCAGGTTTAGGGTGCTTTAGAGTTCCAGTGTGTTCTTCCTGAAGCTTTGTCAGTAACAGTTTGCCTGTCTCTGAGAGCAAAGTGATTTGATCACTTTTGGCAGACACAGTTTCCCCCAAGTGCTTTGTTTTGTTCCAAGAATGCCAAGAAAATGTTCTTTCTTTCAGAAAATAGGCTTCTCCCTGCTGAACTCATATTAAGATATCCTCAGAGGGCTTTGCTGTCACCTTCTGTAGGTTAAAACAACAGGATGTCCCCCCTTCCTCCCCCTACCTTTGAGTAGCATCACGCTGGGTGCCTTTTAAAGTTTTTGGACTGTGTCTGTTACCTATGTGCAGTCAAATCTTCCTTCTAAGAACCTGAAAACTGCATTTGTGTTTTACTAGAGGAGAATCACCATGCAGAGCTATTGGGCATCCTCATTTTGTTCCACTCAGTTGGAGATGGGACTGTGGCAGCTGCTGCTGTGATTTCTGGGCAGTGTAGGCACATCCAAGTTTAGGAGAAGCTGGTTTGCTAAGGCAGAAGCAACCATTTGGTCTGTCCATTCCCACATGCCACGAGCTTTTCTGTGCTGTTTGGTCCAGTCTGCAGGGGTCACAAAGCAGCTAATTCCAGAGCTCTTCGTCTGCATTTTTACTGGGTGACAGGTACAGTGGTGCAGCTGAGATTTATGACCCCGAATAAGAAACAGATTTCCATAACTCCTGCTATTTATATATCTCAAGAATAAGTATCTACCTACTTCCAAAAGGGATGGGGGTGTTGACAAGCTGCTGATGGCATGAGTCGGCTGATCAGAACAAGAACTCCACACGATAAAGAGGATGAAGTTGAAGAGTTAAAATGAATGTGAGGGAAAAGCAAAGTGTCAGCATGAGGAAGGAAAGCATGTTCTCCAGCCCTAGAGCAGGCCATTGCAAAAGGGAAGCTTATTCCCTCTCCCTCCATTTGAGAGTTTTCAGGGGTTTTGACACAAAAAGTTATAATGTGCTGATGCTGAACCTTAGTAACTGCTCATGGTGAACAGGATGTGCTTTCACTTAAGCCTCTTTTACTCTCTGTAAAGTATTTTTGATGCCTTTATTTTGGAGTGAAGATCCATCTTATGGTAAAAAGGGAGAAGATTCACTTAGGAATCTCTTACTTACTTTAGTGGCTAAAACCAGACCATGAGATACAGTTACCACTAGCAGAGAACAGACCACGCCTGACCTCCAAGTCCTTTTTGATAATTATATCCTCACCCAGCAGTCGGCACATCACTTTCCCAAAATTGTGCGCAGTGGATGATGTGCACATGGACAATGCTCCCAACTCAATAATGTCCTTTGAGTTAAAACCACCTCAAATACCTAATAAGACAGTAAAATAAGGACAAGATTACTTTTAACACACTATAATAATGCACGATACTATCCATGTCAGGCAGATACAGAAGGAGGAGAAAAAGCTTCTCTAAGACCTAAGTTAATGATAAATATGGGTTTGGGGTGGGGGACTGGAGAGACAGAGGGAAAGTTTGTTTTGAAATGCCCTTTTCAGAAAAGTTGCCCCTACAGTCAAAACATTTTATCAGTTTGCCAATATTTACTTGTTACAGAGGACATCAGAGCAATCCAAATTAAAAAAAAAAAAAAAAAAAAAAAAAAGAAGAATAAAAAAGACTAAATATTAAAAAAAATAAGAAAACAAACAAACAAACAAAAACAAAAAAAACCTAAAATAATATCAGCACCACTTTTATTAATTGATGTTCCCAATCCCATCCTGAAACAACAGGTTTCTGTGGCTACAGCTGAGGGAAGATCTGTACAATTCAGATGTGCCTGCTTTTGCTAAGCAGCAGAGCAGCTTCATGTTTCTTTGCAACTTCACTGTGAACTTTAAACTTCATGTTCATGTATGTCTGGTTAAATACCTTCAAGGCTTTCACCCTGTGCTCCTTATGACTACATTGCTATTAAATCTGGCATTTCGCTGTTTCAAAGAGATTGAATAGATATTGTCTTATACATTGGTTGAACCTTTGATATTTGCATCCAAGTGTGCTCAAGGAACATCACTATATAGTTACAGAAATATTCTATGTCACAAATACCCTGTAAGAAAAAAATAAAGTCTTAGATCAGAGTTTTTTATTCTCTGAATAGATGTGCTATTTTTAATACAATATTTTTCTTGTTAATTTAGATGGCTTGCAATCATATTCAATTTCAGAATAATTTATTATTCAGAGGAGCTAGTCATTCTTGATAGCAAACGAGTATTTTATGTAGTCCTTTATAGATTTGTTTTATCTCTACTCTGTCCCAAAGAGAAATAAAATCATACAGGTCCAGCTGCAGAAATTTCAGTTCATCAGAAATGTTGGAAGGAAAGTAATATCTTATCAATTGGAAATAGCATTAAAAATTCAGAGAAAAATACAATGTATTATCCAGGCAGCTGTATTATCCAGTGTGAATGAAAGATTAATAGTTCATATGTTTCTTATTGTGATACATTGACACCTTTGACCAAAGGGAGGGAAAATATCCTTTTGTTAGAATCAAATAGTGATTTCTTAGTCACACAGCTACACTAGATTTTTAAGAGGGTTAGCAATCAAAGAGAGATCAAGACCTACATTTTCCTGTAGTCTGCTATGCAATCACTTTCATAATGCAAAATAAGTCTAAGGAAGCAATTACATGTCTACATTTTTTAATGCACATTATCACACGCTTTCTTTTTAAAGCAGGAGTTACATGCAATTATCGGCATGGTTTTAGTAGGAGAAATACTGTTGCATAAGAGATTTTGTACTAGATAACATAGAATTCATTTTGTGTTGCCTTTTTATAGGTTTTATTTTACTTTAATGGGTCTGGTTATGGATGTGGAGTGGAGCAGCACATCTTTTAAATGTCTTAGGGTCAGATTAATTCAGGGCACTTCAGATGTTTTTTTGTTTCAGTTTTACAAGGTAAGCTATTGATATTGTAAAAGTAGAGTGCAAACAGGCTGTATTACATTTGCCTGAGCATCAGGGCATGCTGATGTACATGTAGGAGTATAACTGTGTCCTCCTCTCTTTGCCAGTGGTGATGTGTCAAACCCCACCTGTGCACCCCCAGGGCTGCAGTACAGATGAACATTGCTTCAAACATGGAGACATCCTTTTGGATCAGAGCTGATGGATTCTTCCAGCTGAGGTGCTCTAAAGATAGTGTGGGTATAACAGTCCTGTTAACCCTCAGGGACTGGGCACAAGCCTGGTGTGGAGCACACCTGGAGCCCTGGCCCTGATGCTACACTACACAAGAGTCACTGTGTGCTTTCAATTACCAATTCCTCTCTCTGCATCACCCAGGAAATGCAGCACCAGGCTCTGCAGTGAAAGTGAAACGGAAAAATGGGCCAGAACTGTACAAAGTCACTTGGAGACCAAATATTGATTTAGGTATAGAACTGAAAAAAAGAAACCCCTCTGTGACCCTAACCTTTCTTCTGTATCTGCAGGTCTGAGATTTTTCCTCTAAATGATGATTCATTCCTCTGTAATGATATTCCCTTTGTGGAGTGTCAATATGTAATTAGATGTGTGAACTGTAGATCACTGTGTTGGTCTTACAACAAAATGTGAAATTTCAGAGCAACTCCCATAAATCAGTAAAGATCTATTAAAAGTCATCCAGCCATAGTGATCTGATCTTCTTCAGCATCTTAAGTTCATGATTTCTTTATTTTCATGCAAATTACTATTTTCTGAACATAGATAACTTGTTTTTCTAAATTTATCCACCACAATGTTAGATTTTATAGAAATAAATAATTGGAGAGAATAGCTTTTGTTAGCAATAGAAAGTTTAAATATGAAATTTTGTGCCATACTTCAAAAAAAGAAACTGATATGACATTCTGCTCTAATTAAAGTATATTAATTATGGGAACAGATTTATTCAAATTATGCTTCCTATGTGTAAGTGCAATATATAACAGATTTTTGAATACTTATGCAAGCACAGAAGAAAGATAATTGAAATCCCTCACCTTATGTTTCATTTAGTTAGTAATTCCCATTTCCTAACGCCATATATGAAACACTATACTCCAAATGAAGAGCTAAGTGAAATATCTGTGTTACTGATTTTAATCCAGAAGGATGATTTCAACACTATAAATCCAACAGGAAAAATGGATTTTGGTATTACTGTTTTCTGATTTGGGTGATTTCCAGAGAAACTGAACTGAAAGGAGGCTTTAAAAGAAACCTTTAGTCATTTGTACTGCCTTGGGCACTGTCTCTGTTTAAGGTACTCTGCCATGTGTGTGTGGATGATGTGATCAGGAAGCTGGATAGTGATAGTAATGAAGACAGATAATTTTAGAGCCATAACCCATTGTCACAGAGTTTGCCTGAAGTAATCTTCCCATGGATGTCAATGGACTTACAGGAAATCAGGTCTCAGTTGCTTAAACACAGGCAGCTGGTGTCATTTGGAATGTGTCTGGGTATCTGAGACATCCAAGAGTGCTGCTCAATACCATGACTTTCAGGTGTGACAGCTGAATCTGGACTTGTGGGATTCCCTCAGGCACAGCAAACAGCACTAAGTGCCTTTGTGTGGGCAAACAAATTGAGCCTTCAGTGCTGAATTCATTTTCCCTAAATAAACTTACACAATGTATATTTCTACATCCAAGTTAGTTTCCTTATTGAACAGGAATGGATACAGTGCATTTGATTTATTTCAGGTATTTACACTGGGATGAGATGTACCAGGTTTCCTCCTCTGCTGCTAAAAATATATCAGAAAACTCAGTTGTTAGCATCTTCACTGCAGATACCTTGGTTTTATGCAGTTCTCTAAATAAAAACTTGAAAGGACATCTCATTATCTAGTAGATCATGTTAGTGCCCATTTCACAACCCTTCATGAGTTTACCCTGCAGATCTACCTGCTTCAATGCTTAGTGCCCCATAGGTCTTATAAATCCAATTAAACAAAAAAAAACTTTTGTGGCAAATTCAGACTTTAGGCACCATCCTTTTGACCACTGCCAAGCCTGCCTATGTGTTTCTCCTCTAATAATTAGTTACAGTCCACCACAGGAAGAAGGTTCTTGTGATTTTATTATTTCACATCTTCCTGCCTCTGGCTGAGAAGAAGAAACTGGTACTGGCACCATAAGACATTTATTTAAGGGAGCAAGATAGCAATTTGGAAGCTTTGCACTACCTTTAATGAACTTTGGAATGAAATCATAGAGAAAAAGTCTCAGCAAACACGTTTCACTGAAAAAGTAGCTTGCTGAAATAAGTCATACAAGACTGATCAATGGTTTCACACTGCTCACAACACCTTGTGTGCCTTCATGTTTCTCAGTATGATGCCATCTCTTCCCACTCTCCCATGGCTATGGGGGATTTGGCTGTGTTTTGATTCTATTTGAATTGTGAATCTTCACTTCTCTGAAGGAAAGGTCTGCTGTGGGTTGGCCTTGGCCAGCAGCCACACACCCACGCAGCCACTTGATCACTCCCTGCTCCCTCCCGCCTCCCCACAGGATGGGGGAGAGTTCAAGAACAAAAGTGAGAAAACCTGTGGGTCGAGTTAATGACAGTTTAATAAGTGAAGGAAGGATCTTTAAAAAAAAAAAAAAGTAAAAAAAAAAGAAAAAAAATGAAAGAAAAAAAAAGTTAAAGCAAAAAAAGTGATGCAAGAACAATCACTCACCATCTCCCACCAACAGGTCCTTGCCCAGCCACTCTCTGAGCAGAAGCCACCTGGGAAATCAAGTGTCCACCATCATCCCTTGTTCCTCTGCCCCAGTTTTTATTGCTGAACATGATGTTATGTGGTATGGAAAAGACCTTTGGACAGTTTGGGCCAGCTGTCTGAGTCTTTTGCTCATCCCCAGCCTATTTCCTGCATGGGCAGAGCAGGGAAACAAAGAAAGCCTTGCCACTGAGCAAGCTCTGTCCAGTAATACCCAAAATATAGCTCGGTCATTGCAGTGAACCATTCAGACCTTGTGGCTACATTTTGCCCTAAACTAACTGTTTTCAAACCAAAGAAGAAAGCACCGTGCACCAAGCATTAAGCCATGGATGTTGAAGAGAGAGCATAGCAGATTTTTTTTCTGCTGGTTTCTCTCCCACACCATGAGCCACCACTGTGCCACCACAAAGGTGGTTTTTGGAAAGAAAATAAACCAGAAAGGTTTACTGACAAACTTTGTTCAGAAACCTTGTCCAGGCACAGACAAAAACACAGACAGTCACCCCTCCACCAACACTGCCTGAGTTCCAGAATCTTCCAAGAAGAAGAATGCCCATGTCCTGAACTTCTCCTGGAAGAGATATTGGAAGAACTGAAGTTATAAAAATGCGTACATGGGGCCCCAGCTCTGACAGACCAGGACTGCACATTACAACCATGGACCATGATCACTCACACATTGCTGGAGCCATGGGTGGTAATAACTTTCTATCTCTTCTTTTACCACTCTTTCTTTTTTTACTTTTTTTTCTTTTTCCAATTTTCCTCTCTTAGGGGGATCATACACCCCAGTATACCTATATATCCCTTTTCCAATCTGTTACTTTTTTTCTCAGTTTGGTTGTACTAATAAAATTCATTTTTATATAAGTTATTTAGTGTTGTTTTGCTGTAACCCAACTTAAAGGGTCAGTTAGCAATGAACCTGGTTCTCTGCCTCAGAGGCAGACTGCAGCAGTCATCAGCAATGTTTTAGCCACAAATCCAAACTGCAGCCCTACATGGCCTAAAGTCTTTGCCTTCTTAGGGGCAAGACAAAACCAGGAGTACTGGAGAACAGCAAGATTTATTTATTCTACCAGCTATTGAGGGCTGGGCATAGGAATGGGCTGAAGGGATGAGAGCTGAGGAGCAGTTCCAGAATGAGAGTGAACACCTCATCTGTCTGCGGCTCCCGAGGAAATTCCACTGTTGCTATTAAGAGCTAATTGTTGTTTTGCTGCATGAATGATCTAAAATGGAAAAGCAGTTGTATATTATTCTTTGTCACTTCAGATCACATTTCCAAGGGCAGAATGAAGGTTGCATTGGACTATTTTCAGATTTTCCCGTTTTGTGGCCCTACCAAAACAGCAGTGTGAGTTTCAATTTAAAGAGAACACAAAAATAAATACATATTACATATTTAAATGTACAGACCTTTCATTGTGCAGGCTAAGCCTTTTACCAGGCAACAAGAATTTTTCTGCTTGCGTTGTATTTGTTAGATCCTGTCTCTCTTTGATTGCACATCCTTTCCATCCTGCTCTAAATAGACCGAGATCATCACTACATTTTACTGAACATTTGCCAAGACAAAGTGCTGGTTTTTTATTGGAACTGTTGGAAACATCTCAAAATACAGGGTTTAGAGCAAAACACTCAGCTTTTGCATTGGTTTAGCATTTTTTTCCCTCTGAAAACTGTCATATTGGCACACAAAACATCTCTGTGTTTGTGTGGAACAGACATCCAATTAGTAACAAGCTGGTGCTTAGTCCATCAATAGTTGAAATGCTATGTTTGGAAGCTCTGGCCTGGGTTTTGGTTGGAGGGTTTTGTTTCTTTCCTTCAGTTGAAGAAGCTATTGTTATCACACCATGTAAACAACAGTAGTGCCAATTGTCCAAAATATCATTTGCTTGCAGCCTCACTGGCACTTATTTAATTATTGTCTCATTTCATTTAAGCTATATTCTGTAGGAACATTTTGTACTTAAGACCAAAGAGAATACTTAGAAACATTTTTTTATCATTTATAAAGAGTCTCACAAAAGGATCCAGGTACCTGAATGAATCTCTTCTTTAGTTAATATAGTTAATTATATTAATAAGAAAGATTGTGCATGAAAACATTGGATACAGCCAGGAGGTTTGTGCATAATAACCGGTCTTTCAAGATACAGAGATTTCATACTGGTACTCCAGCTTTTTCTTTTGGGCTGAGAATATAACTGAAACTATAGATTGCTTTTTACTAAACTTTACTTTGCCATTGCTTGCCTGATGACAGCAAGTCAGAGGATGTAACTGGAATCTGGTGTGAATGAGTTTTTGGCCAGAGTCTTGCATCATGCACACTGAGCCAAAATGCTCTATTCAAACATTTCTATATTTTGGTGCATTTCAAATCCCCATTGCTGTGCATATTTAACATGTCCTCATTTTTAGGGACTTTAGTGAGGTCAGTGGAGGTGAAAACCAAGAATTGTGTTTATGAACAAGTAAATACCTAAAGTGGTTAAAAGCTGTTCTCTGTGACATCAGATGCTGGGTGACAATTTGAGGACAACCACAGGTCCTCCTGCCTGGCCCAGCCTGTGTGATTTGTGATGGAAGATCTCCCTGCTGACACGGGCTCACCCTGGCTGTGCAGCACTGTGGAGTGCTGTGAGGAGGTCTTAACTTGCTCCCTTAAAATGCTACAGGTGCACAAACAGGAGAAGGTGATGGAACCAGTAAGTCCTTCCTCTCAGGGCACTGCCATTGTGAACACTGGGTTAATGTGACAAGGTGTCACCGAATTTTGCTGAAGCAAATCCCCATCAGGCTTCACTGAGTCCTTGGAACATGACCCTTTTACAAGCACCCTCTATGCTTGGGAAAATATTTCTGTGTTGTCTTTTTTTTTTTTTTTTCCCTCCAAGTTGCCCATGTGTTTGCCACAAGACACCTAGGCTGAGGCACAATTACAGAGCAGAATTCCAACACATAGATCTGAAATATGAAAAGTGTTCTAATCCCTCACTAATGAAGAAACAACAGATGAGAAATAAAACTATAAATGAAAGAAAAAAACGATGCAACTTATTAGTAAGAAAATAAAGGACTTATTGATGATAATTAGTCCATAGAAAATATTGAAGGTTCATCAGCTTGGCTCAGGAAGAACAGCAAATTGTAATCCTTAATGTGAAAGAATTATTATTACATTCATCTAAAGTATTGATGAAGTACAACTGAGAAAATAAGAAGCAAAAGAAGATATAAAAAACTATTTTCATCTTAAGAAATGGCAACACATGGTGACACCATTTACTTTACTGTATTCCTTCTTCAGTTTCTGTATATATTTTTCTGCTTCTCTTCTAGAATTCTTATTGTCTGCATTAAGAACACAAATTAAGGAATGTTCACTTGTGTGAGGTTTTGTTTTGTGCTTCCCAAGGTGAATTCAATCAAGTGTTTCTCCACACCAGTGTTCCTGGTTTTCCCTTCTGATCTATTTTGTGTGGGGGAAATATGGTAGTAAATAGAGCTCAGTGGTCACTTGAATTTAATACTTCAATTTATTAGAATGTGATAAAAAGATTTGACATAATTTGAAAAAGATGGGTGATTTCCATGCCTTGTACATGTTGATGAAGTAGAGCTCAAGAGAGATATAATTATACTTTTTGGTGAAAGGCTTTTGAAATTTCTTTAGTGTAGTCTTTTACCAGTTCTCAAAGTACTAAAAAAAAACTAATCTGAAAACTTGTGATTAAAATATATATATATATATATATAGGCTTTTTAGAAGGAATGGTAACTACAAGTTATAAAGCAGATCAGCAGCTCTAGAGAGAAATTATCAGGAGCTTAGAAAAACAGATTTTAATGATATGGGTAAGTGTTTCTAGAAGGCAGAGGATGTGCCACATCAAAGAGTGTTAAGCTGACCGCACAGTTTAAGCAATTTGAACATGTGGATAGCAAAGGTTTTGTCTTTGTTCTGCCTTCAGTACAGCTAATGTGTGTCTCCACATCACGCTGTGCTGCATCTCCCCACGGGACCGTGCTTCTGAGTGGTGTTTGAAATAAAGCTGATGGCACACTATGTTGATCTTGAGAGGATCAACACCCCCGAATTCAGGGGTGACATTACTTTTTCTTGACTCACAGAGATAAAATGCATGCAAGAAAGGATTCCTGAGATGTTTCTGTGTGAGGGTCAAAAAGAACTGTGTCCAGCTTTTCCCCAGAAGAATTGTCTCCTCCTATAATGTGTCATTTAGCCTTTATGTGAACTTTTGAAAATGTGTCAGATTGCAGAAAATTGAATATATATTTTGTCCCCAAGGCAAAAAATACACCCAAAACTTCCCTAATGCAATGTAATTAATTAATGTATTGCTCTTTATCAGAAGTATCTCTCTGGCTCTTTTGCATAATTATGGTTGAGTTCAAATTTATAAGAACTTCTCTAGAATAGCCACAAATAAGATTTGTTTTCCTAAGCCAACTGTATCTTGCTATGACAGTGGAGAGATAATGCCTTGGTGAAATTCATGATCTCAAGGGATATAGACCAGGTAAAAAGTGTAGACATAACCTGAACCTTAAGAAAAGGAACTTCTCTTTTTTTTTAAAGAACTAGTAGATTGGAACCCCTGGGAAACGGTCTTCAGGGACAGAGGAGAAGAAAGATGGAAACTATTTAATGTTATTTTCCTTAAAGCACAAGAAGAGCTCTCAATTCCCATGTTCAAGAAATTGATCAGGGCCAAGCGAGAACCATCTGCTCAGGCTGAAACAGGGGAGGGAAATGCTTAGACAGCAAAAGTAGAGCCTGTAAGGGTGGGGTCAGGATTGATGAGGCCCAGCTGAAGCTAAATTTGGTAAGGAATGTGAGGAATAATAAGAGTTTCTACAGGTAGATTAGCCAGAAAAAGCAAGACAAAAGTAACTTTACTGTAGCAGTGAGGCAGGAGAACTAGTGGCAGATTATATGGAGAGGCTAATTTTTCTCTGAGAATTGCCCACAGCTTTCAAATAGACAGAATGCAAGACACTTGGGGAATGAAGTCCCACCCAAGACAGGACAAAATGCAACAGTTGTAAATTGAAAGATGTCAGATTTAGACTAAACATAAGGAAGAAATTCTTTGCTATAAGAGTGGTGAAGCACAGGAGCAGGCTGTGCAGAGAAGCTGTGGATGCCCCATCCCTGGAGGAGCTCAAGGCCAGGTTGGATGGGGCTCTGAGCATCCTGATCAATTGAAAGATGTCTCTGACCATGGCAGGGGGGTTAGAATGAGATAATCTTTAAAGGTTCTTTCCAACCTAAATCCTTCTATGAGTGAATGGCCATAGAACTACTCTTCCTGTCTGCCTGCCTTTGAGTCCTCATTCACAGATTTAGAATTTTATATGAAACCTCCCTTAGGGCACAATTTCTGTGCTTTAAAACTACACTGAACACTGTATCAGGAGGGCTGCTCCTGAAGGGGATTGACAAGTGATTTAAGTGACTCATCATTTGTCTGTATGGGAACTTTGAATCCCGAGCTTACAAAACAGAGCAGGATATCATAACACTGAGTAAAGTCATCTTAGGGGCATCCCTTCAGTACAAACAGGTGCTCTGCTGACACAACTCTTCCCACTCTCTGACTGCTCTTACTGGGAACACTGGTATTATAGAAAAAGCAGTATCTTGGCATTTATGAGTGCTAGATTAAATTCCTTGTGCTTCTGCTGACTTCCTTTTAATCTCTGAATAAACTTCTTAGCAAAAGGTATTTTAAGTTATGGGACATGTACATTTGTGCGTAATGTTTTAAATGGCATGTGGACATCTTAGTGAATACCAAATATATACTTTTAATTTTGTTTTAGTCTTTGTTCCTCCGTTCCTTATCAGCAGACAGAAGATAAGTGAACTCTCCTCTTATGTGGGATAAAAATATATCAAGATTGTGATTTTTTTAAAAAAAACTTTTTATCTAAGAAATAGGAGATTAGATACTTTTGATGCAGAAGCTAGATGGAAAAAGGTATTCATCATTTTTTTGTATCATCTGAAAACTCATGGATTACAGTAACATTTATTTCATTATAATAGGACAGCTTTGAAATACCCAAGTTGTGCATTTTTCAAATAATACAATTGCAAAAGGAGACCCCTCCATTACACTAGAAGCACAATAGAGAGAAATCTCAGGAGCACATGTATTTCATGTAGGGGTAAATATATATTAAATGGTACAATGATAAAAATCATAGGTATATAACAAACAAGAAATACTAAAATAACATCAGGAAATGGTAATGGCATGCAGCAGGATGTCTAAGAACAAAACAACCATGTCAGACATAATAATCCATTTCTACAATAAAATTATTTGCCTGATCATTTGTTTCTGTCTGTAGCTCTTCCCCTTGACTTGCAGCATGCTGAAGCAATGGATCAATGTTTTCCTCTACTAAAGACTATAAATTCGTGTGACGGGGAAATTTTATTCAAGAAGAGACCATCACCAATTTTTTTTTGTGTAATACCTTCTAATGCTGTTTGTGCTACTCAGTGTGCTATTATAGTCATTATCTTTTCAGGAGTAGAACTGAGCAATATGTGGAAAGCTTAGTGAAAAAGGCTATTTTGTAGGATAATAACACACCAGAGTAACTGAACCTTAAAGTAAGGCCCTTTAACACAGATTCATCTGCCTAAGTCTGTCATAATCATACCATCTTCATCCTTTTCATTTGCACTAAGTGCCCAGCAGAAAACATCTCTATACACTGCAATTGCTGATTTTTCTCTGTGATCAGATATTTTGCTACTTAAGTGGCAGCTTAATACATATTTCTTGACTACCCATTGTGATTTTGCCCATGTGTCATGTTAGGAACAAGTTCCTAAGTCTGTTCTGTTAATGTTCTGTTCAGTGTTAGGAACGAGTTCCTAAGTTTGTTCTGTTCCCGTCCTGTTCTCTCCCCTAGCTGTCTCTCCCCCAGACCCCGCTCTGCTTTCTCCCTGGTTCTGTTCTCTCCCCTGGACCCCATTCTGCTTTCTCCCTGGTTCTGTTCTCTCCCCCAGACCCCGCTCTGCCTTCTCCCTGGTTCTGTTCTCTCCCCCGGACCCCGCTCTGCCTTCTCCCTGATTCTGTTCTCTCCCCCAAGCTGCTCCGAGCCGCTCCGGGACGGAGGCAGGGCGGGGTTCTGCCGAGCTGTATCCCACTAGCCGCACCCAGGGGCGAGGATCTTATCAGTGTTAGGAACAAGTTCTAGTTTTGTTCTGTTAATGTTCTGTTAATGTTCCGTTAACTGTGAAAAATGCCCTGTTTTTATGTCAATTGTTACTGTTATTCTGTTCCAGTTCGGGTTCCCATTTCCTGGAATTGCCCCGTCCCTCTGCCCCTTCCCTCACATGCCTTCGCTGCTCCCAAAATGGCGCCCGGCAAATGAGGAACCCGCAAGTGCTCATGGGACACAACTCGCTAATAGAAAACCTCTAAAAACAACGAGCTAATATAGCATCCAAAACTAAAAGTGGTACTTCTAAAAATAGGGGAGAAGATAGAAATCACCAATCAGGACTTTTTTTGCCTCTTTACCATGACCTTATAGCACCCAGCTGACATGACATCTCTAGACTACAAGTCAATGTTTGGTGTTCTTTCCAGGGGTGGTTGTAGGGAGAGGGGCCTCATTCCTATGGCACAGTAATGCTGATTGTTTTTTCTTCTTCGGCTTGTGTATTGAGAGCAGCAGTGAGAGCAAAGTGAACCTGTCTGTCCTGTAAGAAGAGGGGGGAATTTACAACGGCCTTTGTTCCTACTTCCATGTTTTTACTGCCCCCGCAAAGGCATTATGTTGGAAATTGCTGGAGAATACAAGAACAAACAGGCAGAAAATTCATGGGGCATCTTAATTTTTAGTTTCTGCATATCTCAGAGCATTCAATGAATTGGCCAAATTTGTTGATCTACCTGAAAGCTAACTCAAAAAATGAATGATGAAAAAAATAGTTTTCTTTTGGATCAGTTTATGAATTACTGATCTTACAGGAGTATTATCCCTGGAGCTACATAAAAGATGGGGCTAGCATGCTTGTGAAGGAAAAAAGAAAGCAAGAACAGCCTTTTTGGAATTAGTTCCTATTATCAACTGATTAAGTTGGCTGTAAACTCACAAAATAAGACCAGATTTTACTTAATAATCACAATTCTGTGTTCCTTCTATAGCAAGTATTGAAAGGACTATTTTTTATTAAAATATGTTTAAACATACATTTCTTACATACAAGAATTTTAATTAAATTTATCTTTATAACTTTTTTTTTTATTCCAGTTATTATAATTTTTCATAAGCTGTTCCCCAAAATTGCATTCTTCAGTGGGGGCCACTGAAGATTAAAGAAAAAGCTCCCAAAAGGGAAGACATCCTATGTGATGGACAGCCTGGCCATATTAGAATGCATGGTTTAACCTGGACAGACACGGCTGCACTGTGATTTGAAAAATTGCTTTGCCTTTCTTACAGCTTAGCTTTGACAGCTGTAAAGCAGAAATAATTATATAGGCCTCCTCTGAAAGAGCATTCAGATTTGTGAGGATGGTGTGCTCTTGGAGAAATGTGCATTACCAACAGTTACTAAGCCTTCCCGGGTTAATGGAAGCAAGTAGACCTAGGGATAAGGTGGAGATTAATCTCTTTTTTTTTCCCTGTACAACATTTCATTGTACTTATCTTTGATGAAAACTGGGAGAAAAGCTTCATTTAGGTAACTAAAGTGCTTAATCCCAGCTTTTGAGACATGAGAGGTTCTACTGCCATCTCACTGGCTTTGCCTTCATGGTAAAGCTTGCCAGATGTATGTGTCAGCAAGGACTGATGACAAGTTGATAATAAAAACCTGTCTTTGAAATGTGTAGGATAATGATTTGGGGTGATTAGAAAGCGGTCAACAAGAGCTTGCCCTGCACTGCGTTCCTTAAAGGAAATGTCAGCCTTAAAATTCCTTGCTGAAATTTCCCAGCTCCTATCACTGTCCACCACAAGACAGGTTGCAGATTTAACAGAACACATGGGAGAGTTGAATACCAAACAATAAAGCTGACAAAACATAAAGCAAATTGAGGCAGTAATAAAGCTGCTGGGATTTGCTGTAAATGGCACCAAGTTTGTACCAAACCTTATGAAAATCTGCTTACATCAGACGTGCTGAGTACCCACTAAATGCACAAGATCCCTCTCAGACAGCTATGTCAATTCCTATCAGAAGAACAGAACAATAAAGTAGCAGATTCTGCAAAAGTTTAATATTAAGAAATAAAATTCCAGGAGATTTGATGTGCTGAGTGTTGTATTGTAGATTTTTAAAGATAAATGCAGACTTTCTGATGAATCCTGACATGTTTATTTCTTTGTTCCCCAGCACAACTAAAATAGCCAATAAACACAAAAAATTCTCCTGCAGAGATTGTGATATTATTTTTCTTCCAGGTTTTGGAAGTCTGGCTTTTTGATGTACAATTCATTACTTACTTTATGGGTGATAGTAAAAATAAGTAGTCAACTAACTAGATATGTGTTCCCTCACCTCAAACATCAGCAGAGCTATAACCACTGGTTTATTTCGAAAAAAAAAAAAGTTTATAGAACGCTTTTGGACCTAGTTTACAATGGTTGCTGAAATAGTCCTGAAGAAAATACTTCTTTGCTAGAAAATTATTTTGTTCTTTCTACATTGCAATGACGGTATTTCAGGTGAATGCTTATTTAGCATTGTCAGCAAAACTTTTTTATCTAGAATAACATCATTCTGGGGAGTTCAAAACATGTGTGTGTAGTGGCTTATTCCCTTTGCCCTCTCAATGGCTGCATTTATTTGATGACAACATGTGCAAACCCTAAGGACAATAGTCCTATAAGAAAAAAAATCAAATTTTTTGCCTTCACTTTGCACAAATAATGCAAAGCGTGCTTCATAAAGCACACTAAGAAAAGCAGAAAAAATAATGGTAAGCTGCCTACATTGCTGTGGAGAGCAGAACAAGGTGATCCAAAACTATTTTATACAATAAGGGAGATGATGACACACAAAGAAGTGAGGAAAGAGTGGACTGGGTTGGCAGGCAAAGTGTGCAGTGTGGTATGGAATAGAGAGACCTTGGAAAAAATAACAGAGCTGAAGGGGCCCCCACCCCAAGGATGTGCACAGCAAGAAAGGAGTGCCTCGAGGGCCTAAGTGTGAGGCAAGCTCTCATATTTTTTCAGGGATATAGTCATGACTGGGGACCCATCTGAAGTGTTTGTATAATAATTCACACAAGAAGGGAGATGGCTTGGGAAAGCCAATCTTGATTGTCTTTAAGGATTATTACAGTCGAGGGAGATTCCTGAGGACTGGAAGTAAAAAAAACATACCACTCCTATTTTGAATAATAGCAAGAAGAGTCTCTGGCAAGCTGATGAAGCAAATCCTGCTAAAAACCATTTCCAAATATATGAAGGGGAAGGAGGTGATTGGGAAAATTAAACACAGTTTTAATAAGGTAAAATCATGACTGACCAGCCTGATAGATTTCTACAACTAGATCTGTCTTGGTGGGCAAGAGTGGAGCAGTAGAAGTTTTTTATCTTGAATTCAGCAAGGCTTTTCACACAGTCACTCAACTTCCTGAGATAATCTATGAAATAAGGACAAGGTGAATGGATGGTGAGATGCTCTGAAAGGTGGATAAAAAGCTGGGCACAAAGGGTTATGATTAGCTGCACAAAATCCATCTGGAGGCCAGTTATAAGAGGTACCCCAGGGATGAATGCTGTTTGAGCTCTTCTTTATTAGTGTACCCTCACCAAGTCTGCAGAGGATATAACACCACAAGGAGTGGCTGATCCAGCAGAGGGCTGTGCTGCCATCAGGAGGAACCTGAGCAGGCTGGAGAAATGGGCTGGCAGAAACTTCATGAGGCTCAGCATAGGTAGAGTGTAAAATCCTTCCCCTGGGAAGAATAACCCTGCACACCAGTACAGCAAGAAAGCAACTTTGCAGAAATTATCCCAGGAATCCTTGTGGACAGCAGGCTGTGTGTAATTCAGCAGTGTGTGCTGGCAGCAATGAAGGTCAGACACCTCCTGGGCTGCATTAGGGAGTTGCCAGTAAATCATGGAATCACAGAATGGTTTGGGGTGGTAGGGACGTTTAAAGATCATCTGCCTCAATCCACCTGGCACAGGCAGGAGCTTCTTTCACCAGATGAAGTTGTTTAAATCCCGGAACAATTTGACCTTGAATACTTCCAGGCATAGGACATCCACAATTTCTCTGGGCAACCTATTCTACAGCCTCACCATCCTCATCATAACAATTTTTGCCTATCACATTTAACCAAACATCTTTCAGTTTGAAACTGAACTCAATCCCACTGTCTATGTTGTGGATGCAGACACTAAGCAGTTTTGGTCCCAAAACAGACCCTGAATGGACACCACACTTTGGATATGGCCATCCAGCCAATTCATCTAATAGTCCATCCATCAAATCTTTATCTCTCCACTTAAGTGGCAAGAATGTTGTTGGGGACCATCCCAAAGGCTATACAAGAGTCCGGTTGACATCAATACCTCTTCCCCTGTCCACTGATGCAGTCACTCCATCCTGGGAAGTTGTGGGAGGCCAATAGATTGGTCAGGTACAATTTGTCCTTGGTGAAGGTCATGGGAGATGACATTGTCCCTCTGCTGTAGTGACACAGACCTGGTGTGCCATGTCCAGACAGTCTCTAAAGGTCCCTTCTAGCTTTAGCTATTCTGAGAATCCACGGTTCTTTGATGAGACGTTTTACTGTAAATCAGCTTAAATAAACATAATTTTGTGTGGAAAACTATCCAAAGGAGTATGAAAGCTGCATAATGATCAGTTCCAACAAAAGAACGTGATTAGGAGACTGGTGATACGCTAGAGTTCTTTTGCTGAAGCTCTAATGGAGCTTCTGAGAAATGCAACTCAAAGAGATCTTCAAAACATCAGTAAGGAAAAAAAAAAGAATATAAAGTCACCAAGAAGAGCCAAGAAGGCGAAGAAAATAACAATGTATTTACCTTAGAAATATGCAAGGCAATTAATTTAAGGACAAGAGTATTTAAGAAAAAACACAATCAAGTAATAACACTTAAAATATGGAGTTGATAATAGATAAAAAATTAATAAAATTAATGTGGGAAGCATTGTTGCAATGAAAGAGCAGAGAATGATGTGATTTTCTGCTGCCTACTCTGAGACCTTGTATCACGAAAGACACCTGGTGAGATAACATCTGGTATGTTCATAGATAAACAAATTTTAAGGTAATTTTTATCATTTAGTCTGATCTCACTCAGCAAGAAACTCTTGTGGTTTAGTTATCCTCTTGGAAGCGTCTTGGAAATTCAGTTGAACTTGTTGGGACACAAGAAAGTAGCACCAGTTAGAAGACTGATCACATGTTGTGATTTTGCTCTTAGGGGCTGGAAAGGAGTGGCGACAGAAAGATGAGTCTCTGAAAAGAGAGGGGGAGAGAAACAGGCTCCAGAAATAAGAAGGCAAAGGTCCTGGTTGGAGTACACATCTTGGAAGTGGGAAGAGGTCTGGGAGATGGATGAGATGCATGGAGATGAACCTCTGAGGACACCCAGGAACCTCAGCCAGCAGCATCTGTGTCTGGTGACTGTGGGCACAGCCTGGACCAGCGTGGCCTTCTCCCTGATGGACCAGCAGTGACCTCCCTGCAGGGAAGGAGAGTCAAGGTCTGGTGAGCACAGAGCCGCAGAAAAGGGGAAGTGAGCTAGAAAATCAGGTAGGGAAAAACTCTTACCTCCATCTTAAGTAAAGCTCAGTATCCCAATACATCATAGACTGTTATTTACTCTTTCTTATACAGACAGAGAAAAGAAGAAACTAGGCCTCTCTGTATTCTGAAGGGCTTGCAGGACAGATATAAATAAACCAAAATGTATTTTTTGTCCAAAGCAGAAAAATCTCAGAGTGTCCCTTAGTTTAACATGTGGGAAACACAGCCCTAGTTTCAAATTATTATTGTCGTCATTATTATTAATACCACCATCACCATAATATAATGATAAACAAGTCAAGCATTTGAAGGAAATTTTCTGACTTACAGGATATATGTCCTCTTTGATGTTAAGGAAAATCAAAGCAAGCCAAACCAAAAAAATAAACCATAACTCACTAACTACTATCATATATTTTCTTTTGTATAAAATGTATTTTCCCTTGACATTCATCAGTTACCAGTGCCTGGAGTTATTGCTTTAAACCAAAACTGTAAGAAATATGAAGTTCCAAATAAAATGTGAAACCTCTACAAGATCAATAAGTGAGGAGATGCAGAGACTCCAGGTATCAATCAGGACCATTGACTTTGATTCCTGAGTACCAAAATAATAGATATTTTGTATTCCAGAAATGAGAGTACACTACCGAATGTGAAGAAAAACACTTAACATTCATCAAAAGTATAAAAAGTTCAAATATTAAGAAATACTTTAAAGTTTTTACCCACTGATCACATACATTGCAAAATACTCTGTTTTACCTCACATACTCATAATATAGAATTCTTGGTATTTATATTTGCATGCCTTAAATCCATTAATTTTTCCTATTGCAATCCCTCAAATGTTGTGGCTTTGTCCTCTGCTTGTTGGTGCAGACCTGGAAAGAAAGATTAATTATCTGTACTAGGATACACCTTCATCATGTTTAGACAGTGCAGATACCCACATTTGAGTTGTCTGTATTCCAGAGAACTCCAGAAACTATAGTCATGCAGATAATTTATTTATTCTAGAGGTCTCCTTTAGTAATGAATCACAAACTATTTATTTATAGATAACTAGAAACTAGAAGAAGCATGTTTATATGACATATTTTCCTTGGGAATAAATCCACATTCGTTCTGTATTGTAGGGAGATAAGATTCATAAGGAAATGATACAACATGGATCATTTTGGTGCAGAGAACAAGGAGTGATTTCAGTGTGCACCAGGGCCTCACAGAGCTCCAATTAACTGAGGACAACCTGGAGGTAAAACCCTGTATCAATGTACATGACTGTGTAGTGCACATCAATCATCAGTGCACTCAAACCTCTCCTGGCACCAGTCCTTATGACCTCTCTGTCCTTTCTTCTGAGCTCTTACAGTGCCTGATTACTCTAATTGCTTGGTAACCACACATTATAATTCCTGGGTTTTCTTTTGGTTTGTCTATTTTTGTTGTTGATGTGGGTTTCTATTTGTTGTTGTTGTTGTTGTTGTTGTTGTTTGTGAGTTTTTGTTTTGTTTTGTTTTGTTTGTTTATTTTTCTTTTTTTTTCTTTTGTTTTTCATCTCAGGGATGCACGAACTTATACTGGTCTCACTGTTCACTGACTACTGTTACAATTTTTTCCCCGTACTTGCCTCATTAACTATACAGTGCCAAAACCAATTTCTTTAATAAGCTAAATAGACTGAGCTCCTACATTTTTTCAACATAAAACATGATCTATAGAGCATTTTTACTGCCCTCCTGCCATTTTCCTTCTTGCATGAGTATTTTTCTGCATCATTTAAAAGTCGGCACCACAGAACTCTTGGGCATCTTGACAGATCTTGTACAGAGACAAGGAAATTTCTTTATTTTTGTTGGACAGTCCTGCTTTTTATACTTCTGAAGACAATATTAATCCTTTCTGTTGCAGTGCTTTGCTGCCAGCATGTTGAGATGATATTTTCTTGTTGAACAAAAGGGGTTTTTTTATGACTTACCACTTTCCATTCTAAGATACCTTATCAAGTAAGTTCAGCATGAATTTCCTGTTCTTGCATATGTTATTGAGCAGCTGATCACTGGGAAATAATTGTAAGGTACTTTACAATACCCTGTTGAAGAAGCATATGTCATTATTTATCTCACCTTTTTTTTCATACTTCCAAAATTTATCTGTAAATATCTGATATAATTATTAAAAACTTTGCTACAAACATTATAAATTGGTCAGTTCATGGATGACTTCCCTTTAACAGCTGCTAAAAATTACATTAATCCATTTGATGTTTTATTTGTTCCACAGAAAGTAGAACATCATGTAGTACTCTGTCAAATGCCCTGCAGATATTCCAGTGTGCTACATTGATATGTTTATCTTGATCAGATGGATGAATTATAACAGCATAGAATAGAAAGAGACATTCCATGTCATTGAATTACAGATTTTTTTTTGTCACAAACAATGATGTTATGTAATACATTCTATAGACTGCTCTATAAACAAAGATTGATATCTGCTTGACTGCTACAATTATCCTGTTGTATCAAAACCTCATTGCTGTTAACATTATAATTTTTTTTTCTAAACTTTAGCTTAATTAATTATAGTCATACTTTCTTGTCACACATTTGCCCTTTCCCTAAGAGTTTTTCTGTCATCTTGATATTTAGCCCCAGATATTTCTAAACAGAATACTCCTCTTTTTTTTCTCTCTCTCTTTTTTTTTTGTTCTCAGATTTTCATAGTAATTATTTTCAGCGGTTATACTGTGATGACAAAAATGACATGTTTATTTGATGAGCCACATGGATAGACATTAATCATGGGGTGTGATGCTTTGTGTATTGGATAACCATTTTATCATTACAGTTCTCTCTGGGACTAAAATCAAACAAAGCACTCTTTAATTTTTGCAAAATTTGTCTGCCTTGCTTAATTCTACACATGAAGCTGGTGGTCTTTTCACTCAAGAATTCCCATAAATCTAGTTTATTTATTTATTACTGTTTCTTGCTTGGGAGTCTTTTCAAAATAAATCTTATAAGAGAGGAACTTCAGGCCAGAAAAATTTTGCATTTCAGCAAATGCTACTTTTACCAACCTTTATTATCAATGCTATGCTTTCTATTTTATTCACAGCATTACACAAAGCAAAATATATATTGAATATTTTCCTTGTTGTGCATCCTTACCTCTTATGTTTCCATTCAAATGTAGCAAGGGATGCACACATTACTTAGGAGCTCACCTCCATTGCAATATACCCACTTACTGGGCCATGACCCATGATTTTACTGAGCCATTTAAACTTCAGCAATCGTTTTGCTTTCTTTATCAGCTGCCTGCATTGAATATTCCATTTGAATTTGTTATATTGCAGTGGTTCTTTTTCCATATCATATTGCATATTAAACTAGAATAGTCATTTTTACCTTTTCTTTTAATCAAGACTTTGAGTATGTGTGTGTGTGTGCACATAATGAAAGAGTCTCTGTATTTGTGAAATCATGGTTTCTTGTGCATTCAATAAAATATCCTCAGAGTATTCATAATGTAAATTAACACTTCTTTCTTTAAATTTACCACTTCATATAAAACATCATTAAGAACTGGGATTAAATTTATTCCTTATTATAAAACATCATTAGTGTTAGAATGTTAATATCATCTCTTTAATTCAGAGACAGATTCAAAAGTGCTTGTTGTGATTACAATTGATGAGAAAATTCTAAGAGTCCTGTAAGCTTTGTGATTTCCATAAATCCAGGTGATATTTTTGTAGATGTGGACACATTTTTTTCCTCACCAATGTTGCCATAGCTGCTATAGTGACTAATCCCACTAGTACCCAGCAACTAGACCCTGTGTGGTTCCTCTTGTTATTTCAGAGTCAGCTCTCTAATTTGCCAGTGTCCCCAGTGCTTATCATTGCTCCTTACAAGCAGCCTCACAGATCAGTTGCTAAGTCCTGTAACTATTTATTTTAAACCTGCTGCTTTCTTGGGTGTGCAATTTTATCTGTATTGTAAAACTGCATATGACAAGATCCGCCTCTTTGAAAAGGGCCATACCTCTGAAAGAGAAGGACTTTGTAATGGTAAGGCAGGATGTCACTGAGAGTGCTATAAGTGCACAATCAGAGAAAACTAGGAGAATGTCAACAAAGTAAGAGGGAACATAAAGGAAACAGCCTTTTCTTCAGGGACAGCCAGGTTTGTACTTTCGAGGGATAAAACAAAACATGGGGTGCTAAAACATTTCTGTATGATTCAAAAATAGGAGCTGACGGCACAAAATGATGGCCAGAGGGTATATTATTTCCTTACCAAGGTGTTAGAAGGAAAAGTCTTCCTGTTAACAGAAAATGCTTAAGAAAATGAATGATAAAAGAAAAAAATCTATTTTTTGCAGTGATGAAATTGTATAGTACCACTAATGTTGGACAGGACCTCTGGAGGTCAACTGGTCCAACCTCTCTTTTCAAGCAGGAACACCTACAGAGAGTTGCTCAGAACTGTGTTCAGACAACTTTTTATTGTTTCCAAGGATGGAGATTCCATAGCTTTCCTGAGAAATCTTTGCCAATGGCAATCACCCTCACAGGAGAAAATGTATCCTCATGTTCAGAGGGAACCTCCTTTGTTTGTGCCTGTTGCCTCTGGTCCTGTCACTGGGTGTAACTACAGAGAGCCTGTCCTCTTTGCAGGTGTGTATACACATGAATCGGAATCCCCTGATCCTTCTCCAGGCTGAACAGCCCCAGATCTCTGTCTTTCCTCATAAGAGACATTTCCTGTCCATTCATCTTTTTGCACATCCACTGGATTCCCTCCTGTATGCCCCTGTCTCTTGTCCACATCTGGACACAGTTCTCCTGGTGGCTCTTACCAGTTGTCTTGGTTTCAGTTTGAAATTGGGTAGAAATATTAATTTAGTGTAGTGGTTTAGATCTGCTATTTTTAATATATTTATTTTTTGCTGTGAGATAGGATTAGGAGTAAAAGTAAGGCAGGCCTAAAACTTAAAGGGTGTAAAGAAAAACTTTATTAACATAAAGAAATAATAAATTTAGAATAAAACTTATAGACCAGTGCTCTGACTTGCAAGCAATGCTGTTCCTAATGCAGCCCAGGAAACTGTTGGGCACTTTTATTGCAAGGGCAGATTCCTGGATCCCTCACTGTCCACCAGGACTTCAGGACCTTTTCTGCAAGGCTGCTTTTCAGCTTCTCAGCTCTCAGCAGGTATTGCTGTAGGGCATTGTTCCTCTCCAAGAGCAGGATTTTGCTTTTATTTTGTTGAAATTTACTGTGCTCCCATCATCCCAGTTCTCCATCTCAGGTACCTCCAAATGGCAACACAATGTGTGAATGTAGGAATTAATTAGTCTGGATTGGGAGGGAAGGAATATTAGTCTGTAGACCCTAAGACCATGTTATTTCCATACATGTTTCACTTCTGGCAGTTTCTTTTACCCAGTGATTTCATATTCAGACACCAAAATTAAAATGTTTTCATAAAACATTTCTCTTTGACAATATTGGTTATCTGATACTTAACAGCTCATGTTATGCCTTCCAGACATTCTGCATTCTTTTCTTTTCAGGTAATAAGTTCATCCTTACATACTGCCTAGGTACAAAATGAAAGACATCTGTGATCTGAGTTATAGTAAGCCAACAAAGGCAAAGAATGTACATTACTGCTGCAGTCTGTAGAGAAATTTCTGGATTCAAGGTCATAAGTCAAGAAAAACATTAATTCCTCAAAGGGGCACTGAGACACTGTGGGGAGAGCTTGAAGGAATATCATCATAGTTCCTCCATCTGGCCACAAACACTTTGTCATTTGCTGTCCTAATAAGGAACACGGTGATTAAATATGGCTAAGCACTCAGGCTAGTTGTGATTTTTTTAATTAAAAGAAAAGAAAATTGTTTTGATTTTTAATCATAAGGAAAAAATGTATTGTCAACCCTTGTGCACAGACACAATGCAATTCAAATTCTGACTAAGTCTCCAAACCAGAGAACAAAACCCAGCATGCTCTCATTTAAGTTTTGTTCAAAAATACAGAAACATCTATAATCTATATGTTTGCTAATGGATGGTGTTTTATGTAGAAATAAGCTTTGGGCTTATTTCTGCTGCTTTTGAAAGTACCCACACAATTATATGGGTTGTCCATTAAATATTGTACAGGCTGTATGGTACAGACCTGACTGAGCCTGATCCTGAGGAGGAGGAAATATATCAGATGTTGAGGAGTGTTTGAGGGCTTTGTTAGTGTCCATATTTGCAAAATTTCCTTTTCACTACAGCAATAAACTCTTTATTTTCACTTTTTCTTATCTTCTATTCTGATACAGACCATTTTCAAAGAGAAGGATACAGTGCTAGAATGGACTTCTGGGGTGAAACCCACATGTGAAACCCACATTCTTTACAGAAATGTTTTGAAGCAAAAGCAGTTGCAGCAATACAGAAAGTCAGCCAGTCATGTACATAACTGAAGAGCAGTATTTGTTGACAACTATGTCAGAGCATCATGCCTGCTGAAAATGGTCTGGTTTGATGCCAAAACCCATTAAAATTACAGAACATCCTCTGTTGATTTCAAACAGATACTTTATTTTAAGTAAAATTTTATGCTTTGAAACAGAACCTCTCTTTGTTACCTTACATAATACTCGGTTATTAACCAAAAAGAATGCAATTAACCGATTTCATCTCCAGCAATTCCTTTTACCCCTGTGATTTTATGCCAAACCTACTACAGGTGAGTGGTACTGAGAAATTCTTACCATCCCAAAAATGTCTGATGGTCCACATGAAATAAGACTGTGGATCAGCTCCACTACCTGTGTTTCATTTATAGTACTGATTTTTTCCTCAGGCATAAAGCATAAGTATGGCGTAGGTAGGAATCTATCTTCCCTTATGTATACCAGAATCTTTCACCATACTGTCATGGGAACATGCAAGTAAGAAAATACTCTGTGCCTAATTTGAGACAGTGCTAAAGAAACACTATATTACTTAAGTAAACAGCAACAATTAGAGAGCGAGCGAGACAAGAAGAGGGAAGGTTGTCAATACAAAAATATGTCCTGTTATCCTGTGACAGTACTCTGAGATGTTTTTCACATTGGTTGCTCTACCCAGTTAATCCTGTTAACTGTAAATGATGAGTTAAATTGACAGCTTGGTCCCTATTTATGCTTGTATTTTCTTTATGCTCAAAGTTTAAATAAATGTAATTTGATGGGGATGAATAAACCCTTCAGGCTTTTTACTGAAACAGCTCAGGAAGAGACTATTTTAAATGGAAATGCAAGAATGCAAACTAGAATTTCCTGAGAGCAAAATAACAGAGCAATTCCAAAATCCTGCATAACCTGCTTGTAAAGTAAGGAGTGAAAATGGAAAAGGACCTTAATAGTGAACAAATCTACTGTCTAAAAACTTCAGCTTGGTTAGTACCACAAACTGTATGAACAGAAACATAGCTTATATATAATAAAACCTATGTCTTTAATAATGTATAATATTTTCTATAGAAGATGAGGAAAATAGAAAATATTTTAACAGACAGCCTGAACATGAGATACCAGCAAATTTACCTTCCACTAGTGCAAGATCTAAACAGCTCTGTTCGTTAGTGAAATATGTCTTAACTTGTCAGTTTATGGTCAGATAAAATACTAATGGAACCTTCCCTCCCCTCCTCTCTCCTCCTCTCCCCTCATCTCCCCTCCTCTCTTTTTTTTTCTGATTCTATGATGCTGCTTGAGGGTGATGAGGCCCTGGCACAGGGTGCCCAGAGAAGCTGTGATTTCCCATCCCTGGAAGTGTTCAAGGCCAGGGGCTCTGAGCAGCCTGAGACAGTGGAAGGTGTCCCTGGCCATGGAAGAGGGTTCAGAGTGAAATGATCTTTACTTTCCTTCCAATCCAAACCATTCTGTGATTCTCTGATTTGATTTATAGCTCAGGACTGTAGAGACATCTGTGCAGACCACAGAGGTTTCTGTTAGCAGAGAGTGATGTAATTCTTGTCAGATTGACATTCATTCTCACTTGCTTCCCTCCTTCAGCTGAAAACCAGATTTCAGCAACAAGTAGAAAACTAAGAGGAAAAGAAATAAAGAAAGAAATATAAAGCTTTCACAGAGTCATTTTGTGCAGATGTTAGCATCTTAGGGGTACCCATAGAGGTTCACACATTCACAAAACTTCAAGCTGAAAGATAGATGACATCTAGTCTAATAAGAACTGGTCTCTGAACAGGCATTCATTGATTTTAATCTTGTTAAATCATGTTCTAGTTTCTCAGAGACATAAAGAAGGAAAGAAATACAAAACACAACTCAGTAATAACCAAATTACCCAGGAGATGAAATCAACAATTTTACCAACTTCTCAGGCTAGAGAATAGGCATTTAAAAGAATTTAAAGGATAAGTAATGAAAGCTGGAGTGTTTTACAGCATGGCAAAAAAACCAAATAAGTAGCTGCAGAGAAAGCAGATTTTTAAAGGCAAAATGTGAAGAACACCCTGAAACAAGAGGAATAAAAGCTATTCCAATGAGATCCAAACTCTCATGATATTCACATGTTCATAAAAAAAAGCTAATGCTGTATTCTTTTTTTACAACAGGCTTATGAGTTTCTTTGTAAGGCTGATTCATAGAATGATGGAATAGTTTGGGTTTGAAGGGACCTTTAAAGTCCAACTTCCCTGCAATGAGAATTAGCTTGATCAGGTAGCTCAGAGCCCTGACTAACCTGACTTTGAATGTGTCCAAGGTTGGGGCATCTAAAACCTCTCTGTGCAGCCTGTTCCTGTATCCTCTTACCATAAAAATCTTCTACCTTATATGTGATCTAAATGGACCCTTCCTCAGTTTAAAGTCATTACCTATCGCAACAAGCCCTGCTAAAAATCCTCTCCCCATCTATTCTTTAAGCTCTCTTCAATACTGAAAGGCCAAAATAAGGTCTACCTTTCCTAAATCTCCAGTCAAAAAGTGGGTTTGACACTTTTCAGAGAAGATATGAGAGACCAGGAAAGGTGGAATCCAAAAGCAGAAATCAGTCTTATGTCTCAAGACTTGGGACTCAGACCTAACAAACAGAAAATCTTAACCAGGTGCCCAAATGGCCATGGATTGGGTTGATTTATTTTTTATCCTTTCTTTTATTAAATGATAAAAGTATTCTCAGACTGCACAGAAAATGTAATTTCTCCATGACAAATCCTCACAGAAAGAGGGAGGGTCTGGGCTAGGTTTCAGAGCTTGGCAGCATGTGCCTGGTTGCACCTTGTTCCCAGTCTCACCAGTGGCTTAAGAAGCAGTTCAGGGAAAACATCTCTTTCTGTTTTCCCCATCTGTAGAATCACAGCACCATAATTGTGTTCAGGGCTTTAAACCATCTAAAGTGACACTATTCCAATCATGGAGAGATAACAACCAAATAACACTGCAATAATTACCACTTACTTACTATCTTCTCCTCAGATGGAGTGAAACTTAATCCATTAATGCTTGTAAAATGCTTCAAGATTCTGCAGCGAAAGCCAGCATGAACATTAGCCTTGTAAGTGACAGCAGAGTGAACTCTGGAAGGAAAAATGACAATAAGATCATTGGGTTAAATTCTCCAAACTCTGAGAATTTTTTCTAAGAGCATGTCTCAGTAGCAGCTCTAATCCTGATGCTAAGAAGAACTGACTTTAGATGAACACCAGTGCATCAGACTGTCTCCTCCTTTTGCCCCTGAGCTGGAGGATGGCATTGCACTGAGCTTACTTTCTAAGAAATTAGCTTAGTGTCTCTCCATTTCTGTGACAGTGACCACTGATGTTTCAGAGCAGGTGGTAGTTAATGCTGCTCTCTCCTTCTGAAACTACTTATCCACCTCTTGGATGTTGCAAAGGGAACGTCGCCTGCTGCACGTGGATTTGGCCTTAAAAATGCCAAGGAATTCACTGAAGATTCATCTCTGTCTCTCTGAATAGTTCGACTGCCGATATTTTTATGACAGGTCTGTTGACCTTTTGCTGCTTTTAGCCATTTATCATATGCCAAGTTGGAAATGATCATCTGGAAAAATCACCTCCAGACATCGAGTCAAGGCTTTGATCAACTGATCTGCATGTCCCAGACTTATCTAGTATGACTGTGTCAGGTGCATACAATGTTGGATTAAACACTCTGTAATTTAACCCTGGAGTCCCAAAGAACTCACCTTTCAGTCAGAGGCTTGGAGCCTTGATTCAGTCGAGACAAACAAACAGAAAAACCCAGTGCTGACAAAAGTTATTCCTTGTGCTGACCATGGATTACTGTGGAATGCAAAAGTGCCTTTAAAAACATGCCCTATGTGGCTGTAAGGTTATAGAATACAAAGTCCCAGCAGTTCTCTATTCTGGTGACTGATGCATGGTGTTTTCCTCTACAGCCCACCAGATCACAAGGTGCTATTGGAATACAAGCATGGCATTACTATAGTGTCCTTTTGGATTATTTAAAGTAGCAAACCCAGAAGTAAAAAGCTATAGTACCTACCTGTGAAGTCAAAATTTGGATATTCTAGGTGAGTGTCACTCCAGTGAGTCCTGTATATAGAGTGAGACCTTTTCTTATCAAGAAGAGTGGAGATTTCTTTCTGTTTGCTCTCACAGGAGAGCCAATTGCTTGTGTGCCTTCAGAGACCTTCTGTGTCTTGTTTGAAAAGCGTAATAAACAGTTTTGATGGTTTGCAGCTCCCATATTATTCCTAATCCTTGTTGCCTGCACTTCTTTTTGTTTGTGCTTGCCCAGAAAACAGGGTTTATCTTAGAGTACAAATCCCAGTGACCTAATATAAATCATCTGTCAGAGTAGGATGATAATCATACACCAAAAAGTAAACATCCAGTCAATTTTTTCCCCCACTTTCCACCTATTTTTCCTCTGAAATGAGCAGCTCAGTCACTCCTGGAGCACAGTAATAGGGAGAACAAAAGACACAGGAATTCACCTGCATTTACAGGGGTCACATTTTCACCTGGCTAGGATGTGGCATGAGAACTTGCAACTTGTGTAATGGACCCTGTTTGATTTGTAAATGCACAAATATCTGCCATTTTACTCTAGAATTTTCAGGTGAAAGTTCTGTCCCAAATGTTTCTGTTTCCATTGTCATTGCCAAAAGTGACATTTCTCCTTTCCTGTGCCTCAGGAACTGTCAGGAGGCATGTAGAACTCTCTAACATCTTCAGACAGGAAAAGTAAGGCTTCCTTCTGCTCACATCACACTGCTATTATAGATGTAAAATAGACGTTAAAGTTGCTCATTCAAATGTTGTCAGTTGGTCAAATGGTCATCACTGTAATGCAATTTTTTATTGAACAAAGGCAGTTATAGTAGATTTGAATAGAATAGAAATAGATTAATCTACTTATCTTGGAAGGGATTTAAATTTTCAGAGATTTAAATTTTCTTTCTATTCAGAGATAGGTTTGCTTATCTCCTTTCTAAGCTTCACTGTGTCTCTTTCCATGGCCACTGTCAGATGCTAGCAGTGGCCCACCTCTTTCTTCAGGTTTAGGTTTTGACTTTATGATATTCCCTTCCACTCCTCTGAGTTTGTGTGGAGGAAAGCCAAAGCACAAGGTGTCACCACAAGTCACAAGTTTGGTTTCAGAAAAACTATCACAAGATCACTGCTTGATATTTTAACACTGTTTAATGTATATCCTGCTACATGTTTGTGCTTGCCACATAGCAACAGGGAAATGAGGAAGAGTGCACAGACGTAGCAGAATCCTAAATAATTTTGTTTTCTTATTAGATAAAGCACTTTCACGAGTCTGTTCTGCAAATAAATGCATTGCTCTAATCTGCAGTAGGAGTCTCTGACACACACCAGATGCTTTCCAGAGCCTTAAATGGACAAGTCCTTCATGCTTTATGTCAGAGAGATGTGAAAGTGGGCTCCTCTGAAAGGGTGGGGAGCCATGGGGTGGAGGGGACAGCCAGGAAAGCAGGGCAGTGCTCTGGAAGACAAAGGGTACAGTTCCAGAGTGCCCAAACCAGGACAGCACAGCAGCTCTGCTGACAGTAACCAGAGCAAAGCAGCAGTCAGCACATTAGACCAAATGATGAGCCAGCTCTGTGTTCAAGATAGCAAGTTAGGATCTGCAAGGGGATGGGCCAGGCATGGACATACCTGCAGTGTAGTTCAGACAAAGGCCGAGACCAAGAGCTGGACTAAAATGCAGCTCCTGAACAGGGCAGAGGGGACAGAAAAAGTCAATACCCTGGATAAGGTTTTGCACAGGGCTTTCTCACAACTTAGAAGTTTCCACCTAAGCCTCCTCTATAATTATGCAGCTGCGTCATATTAAGGCTGACTCTGAATACAACCAGTTAAACACCCAGGCTGAAAAGAAGGCATTTGCAGAGGAAGACAACAAGTGATGTTTTCAGGCTGGCCAGAACAATCAGAATCTGTGTGTTCACTCAGGTCCGTGGCACTCTGTGTTTCACTGGTCTCTGAAAACCAACATTAACACCAGCCTCAATTTATTAGACTGTGAATCTTGCCAACATCATTAAAATCAGTCTGTAAGGTAGCATTAAGCTCTACCTTAACACAGCTATCAAGGTTTGAGACAGCTGATCCATTGAATACATGAGACACCTGCAGGATGTGACAGAGGACTTGCAGGAAACCTGCAGCAGGAGGTCAGTAAGATGTTTAAAATTATGCTGGAAACCTAAGGTTGGCAGTTGGATCAAACAGTTCCCAGGATCATCAGGACTGTTTTACCTTTGTTTAATTAGATGATAATTTTGGCTGTGGATTGGCAGGCATAAGACTCCCTGTGAAGTGGAAAGGCACATCTTTGGGAAATGTGCTGTCTTCAGAAAGCTGCTAGTGATAATTGTAGATGGTAATACTTCTGACACTTATATGACCCATTAGCTTGTCTGCAGAATGAAGCCCTAATGTCAAATTGTGAATGTGCTATTAAGAAAGCATTTTTTCCATGGTCCCCTGGCCTCAATCTCCCTTAGTGAAGTGGAGTAATATATTGCTATGTTACAACTGGGGCTGTGCACAGGGGTTGTGAGTTTTGAGATAAAGAACTGCCTGTGCATCAATGGTGTTGTTCCCCTTAATTATTACTACAGCCCCGCTGATTTTGATACCTAGACCCCAGTGATAAAACCTATTATCTTTGTTGATAATTGAGACTGGCAGGTGATCAGAAGAAACAAATAGTAATGAAGAGCTATAAGGGAATTCATCTGGCTGAGCATGAAACTAGCTTCCAGTGAATGCTAAAATGATGAATGTGTAGTTGTTTTGTCTGAAGGACAGTATGAGATGCCAATTTGCAGACGAAAAAACATATACTATTCCTCAACACTGGAACAGATCTGGATCAAACAGCTTTGTAAACATGCCTTCCACCTTTGTTTTTTTTACCTGCACATATTTATATGTGAGCAATGAGCAAGGAGGTCTAAACATTTTAGTGAAGGAAATTTAAACAAAGTTCTCATGTCTTTTAACTTGCACATTAGTGTTTGGCAGGTGTATGTCTCATTAAGTCTCTTTGAAACCCCAGGATCAATGCATCACAGAGCAACTCTTCCTCCTCATTATTTACTTATACTAAGTTGTAGTCAATGCCTCTACTGGTGGGGATTTGTGTGTTTATCAGATCTTGTAAACACTAATGTAAATAATATTTTTGCTTTCACTTGAACCACTTTACAAAATGACATTAAAGGAATATTTGAATCAGGAAGGAGGAAAAAATCATTTGATCTGAGTGGACCAGCTAATGTATTTGACTATAAAGATAAGAAAAAGAAATTTTATTTTGCTTAAAATTTTTTAATTGAAAATTTGTTGCTTCCTTATCCCCCTCCTGTCCTGTCCTTGGTTTCCCTATCAAACATGCATTCAATATCACAGTCCATAAAACAAGATAGATATTTCGGGGAAAGACAGCACATAAAATGGACAAGGACCAAATTAATATCTCAGAAATCAAAATGTTTTGAAATGGCAGAAATCTAAAGTGCTTAAATATGTCAAGCAAATAATACAAGGTAGAAGAAATTTTACACAACCTTCAACTATGGTCTGACATTTTCTAATGCTGGAGGTTGTCAAGTCCAATATAGTATATAGAGTTATATATATATATATGTTTGGGTTTTTTTAATGGCATGTACTGTTTTAAAATTAAAGATGTAGTAAGGGGATAATTTGTTTCAGCAGCTCAAATTACTTCTGTTTAACTCTCCCCTCTCCATGGGATCTCTTTACTGGCATCTGAGTCTCATTTCAGTATATGCATGGGGATATCCATGCATTTCTGTTGCAGTAATGAGTGACATAGGGACCCCAGGCAGGTGCAAAGGAGAGTTTTTATTGCCAGAAAACTGGCCTTTTTAAGCAATTATCTGTTTATCAGTTTCCATAGTTTTAAGGGACAACAAGCCCAAGCCAAGCAACCACCATGCACCAGGACGTGCACGTGCACGTCTCTCACGTTTCTCACACCTCTCATGTTTCTCACGTCTCTCTACCCCTATTCCAGCTGAGCCACTCTCCCAGTTCCCTTCTCCTTAATGAGTAACAGCCCCTAAGTAACAGGCTGGAGCCATGTTACAAGGCCTTCCCTGTTTAAAGTCTTACCTATCAGTAGCACATATCCATGTACCACCCAATGCAGGCAGTGGGAACCTACTTGGAAGATTCATTCAAGTTAAAAATCAACTTATTTGTCTTCAAAGTTATTTGGTTAGAAGTGTTTTATATCCTAATCATCATGTAGATCAGTGTAAAGAAGAGAGAGAGAAAAATGAGTGATAAAGAGTAGATTATTGATTTGGCATGATGGTTGCCAAAAATAATTCTTCTTGAATGACTCCTTAGTAGAAAAGTAGTTAGAAACATCACTCCAGTTGCTTAAATTATTCTTCATTTATTTAGGGACACTGGTTTTTACACTAATGACACTGGTTGTAGGTTTAGTGCATCTCTATTCTGGAGCTGATGAATGCAGAAAGAAATAAATTTTCTGCTTAAATGTTTTAAACACAAGAGGGCTAGCAAGTAAGATGCTATTTAAATACATATGATCTCATATTCTCTGATCAGGCAGTGGAGGTGGCTTAGGAAGTTACTACCTCTTAGCTGCTTTTTATTGCCTCCCTGCTATGCATTGGTAGAGGAGTAGCAAAGCTGGCACATTATGACATGGACTTACACTTTAGCTACTTCATTTCATAGAATAGTTCCTATATTCTAAGTAAAAAATCCTAACCATCTCTGAAAAAGTGGTTACTAAATTCCATCCCTCAGTCTGACCACCTAATTCCTGCTTCATAGCTGGAGAAAAAAATTACTCTCTATCTATTGGGCAACCAAAGCTTTTAAATTATTTAATGTTATATAATGTTCTTTCTGGCTAAGTTGGAAGTAGCTGCTCTGGTTCAAAAAAAAAATATCTCTCTGCCTCCCTCCCTCTTACATGAAAGTTCCTGAAGTGCTATGTGCTCTTGAAACACAAAAAGCAACACTTATCTGGGAGAGAAGAGTCCCTCTGGTCGCTGCAATCTTGGGGGTGTGTGTGCTCTTTATTAGACCAGGGGAAGGCAATACAAAAGACAGTGTCTCAAAAATTATCTGGTTGGGAAAGAGAGAGCTGGGAAGGAACACAGGAGGCAGGGAAGTGTCCCTTGCACAAACCCTCAGAGGAAGCCTGTGCTGCAGCCCAAGCACCTTCAGCCTCATCACCTGAGAACACAAGCCAGTGGTGCTTCAGACTGCCTGCAGCCCACAGGTCTGTCACCTTTTCCACATCAAGGTGAGGGCAACAATGGGATAATGCAAGTGCCAGCTCTGGGGAAGAATTTGCTGAGAAGGGATCTGGCTGCTGCTTTTTTAGCTTATCCAGATCTCTTAATCCTTCCTGGCATTCTCACTCACCGGAGATGTGATGGTGGCCAGCAGGATATAATTCTTGATGATTTTCTCTGAATAACCTTTCCATGGGTCAGCCCTAGCAGAGATAAGACTGTCTCTCCTGAGAGACAACCATTGATATATTTGGATACTTAGCAAACGTGCTGTCTGAAGCACCTGTCACTGATAGCAGTGGAACAATACTGGTGTAGAGCTGCTCAAATTATCTCAGGTTCAGAATGATTTTTCAGTGCCATCCACTTTGCTGCTTTTCTCTCAAGAGGCTTTTCAAATGTCATATCACCCCTGCTCTTTATCACAATAGTCTCTACGTTAAAATAAGCTATAAAAATCAGCAAGCTCTACTGGGGAATGCAGGCTGTGCATATTTCACTGCAGGGCAATGCAGAATATTTTCAAGGGGAAAAAAAAGAAAAAAGCTTTACATCTTTGCTGACTCTAAATGAAGACAATCTGTGGTATAAAATTCTACTTTCAATGCTTACTTGTACAGGGATTTGTACTATATCTGACGTCTCAGATTGACTAGATCAGAGCATCTTAATAAATGAATCTGAAGGCTAGATGCAATAAAGATAAAAAAATCACAGAAGATAGGGCCTGAATATCTTAGGTGGCTCTTGGAACCTGGAAAACACCATGACAGTCAGCCTGAGTCTTTGTGTCTGGAGATTTGGGGGCCTCAAAACCACCCAAAGAATCAATCCCTGAGGACAGAACCACTTGGAGCAAGACAAAGGGAAACACTGATGCAAGAGGGTGATTATAAATTGATATTCCTCTAAAGGAGTAAAACTCCAATATCCATTCCAAAACTGAAATCTCAAACTGAAGCAAAGCTGGCACAGAATTGTCTTCATGAGGGCCAAAGTCTCCTTCTGCTTTTCCAGAAGTAAAACAGACCTCATCTTTCTGCAAAATAGCTTCATGGTTTGAAGAGTCTTTTTGGATGTGTGGGAGGATCCAATTCAATGTCATTTTTAGGTGGGAAGAGTCTCAAATCCTGAACTCATATTCTCAGAGAATCCCTTCACCATTTATCAGTTTGTACCTGTCACTGATGTTGAGCTGACAGCACTTCGGAGTGCCACAATATTGAAGCAACAAGAAATAACATGGAGAATAAGATTGTGAATCCTTGTACTGGAGCTGTCTGGTACCAAGGTACTAATTAATAAGTAAAGCTAAGAGAAAAAAGAAATCATGTCCAAGTGAAGCCTGTGCACATCAGCATTTACTGCCCTGGGAAAATGCCCTTTAAGTCACTTAGTTTCTGCCTTTTGGTGACCATCCTGAGCTACCTCACTTGTACATTCATGATGAATGTATATACACGCAGAGCCTCAGGAGGACAGGACCAATCTTTTCAAGCAGAGCAAAAACAATTCAGTGATCTGATCTCTCTGCTTTTGGGGATAGCCAGGTGAGCTTCTGTAAGGCCACTGCTCCTGTGGAAACTTAGAAGCCAAATTCCTGTAGTGTCCCCTGCTGAACATCTTCTAAAACCATAGGAAATTGACATATTTATTTTTGCCTGTGGAATGAAGCATAGTTTTGTATACCAGAACAGTGGGCAATTGACAATGTGACTGTTGCCTGGAAAAAAAAATAAAACAAAGAATTACCCTTCAAGTCCTTTGCATCACTGTTCTTTGAATGTGAAACTGTGGCCTTTTTTTTATTTAATGCCCAAGTTCTGATCACTGTTAGTGGGGACAGGGTTTCATCCATGGGGAATTATGCCATTGATTTACATGAAAGTTTACTTATTTATGCTGACTTGTATAGTTTTTTTCTACTCTACTAATACCTTTAAATCTTTCTCTTCAAAGCTAGAATATAGTCTAAAGGGAAAACAAAACCTTTTGCCATGATAATTTCTTTTAAGAAAAGTTGTGTTCCTCAACCTATTCAAATGATCAGAGAATAAGAGGTTGTCTGGCAGAATAGAAAATCACATAAATTATTATGCCTAGGCAGGGACTCTTCTATTTACTACAGGATGAAAAAGCAAAAACCAAGGCCTCAGCAAGATCTGGGGAAAAGAAACTTTTCTTTGTTTGGATATAAAAATCCTAAGTTGTTTTTTTTTTCTTTTTATTGTCTCAAGAATAGCATGGGAAGGCTTGATAGGATATGCTTGAATACATCTGGGGTGTAAAATATATCCCTGAAAAGGCAGATCTGTCAGAATTAGTAAGCATGATCCCACCTTGCTGAGACCTTTGTATGATGTGTAAATCTATTGTAAATAGGTACAACATTGACATTTCTAGAGGGGTTCCAGTTCTCCCAAGTAAGGCAAATTCAGCTTTCTTTCTACATTTGTTTACAGTCATGAAGACACCCCAGTGAAGTGTTTTAATACTGAATATTGAAATTCTGCAATTCCTCACAGCTAATAAGGCAGACTGCAAGGATAAATGTGAATCAGCTGGTGGTAAAACAATCCCTCTCCTGTTCATTTAAAAAATATATTTTCCCCTAATGTAGTTTCATCAGCTTCTAGCATGAATAAATAATCATGTGCCAAAGTACAGTCTAGTTCTTGTTCCTGTTCTCTTTGTTCTTAATTGGTCGTTAATGCAGAAACATTTTCTGTATGGAACAGTTTTTTGGTATTTTAATTGTAAGAGAAGAAGAAAAGTTATCAGGTGCTGCTGATTTACCACCAAGGGCTCTGAAAGTCTTGAAAGTCCAGATCGAAGCCCTGGTCTTTGGAGTTGCTAAAGTGATGTGTGACATCATCTCCTTCTAAGGTCAAAGAAATTGAAGGGACTCAATATTCACAAGGTTGGGCCTTACACTAAAAATACTTAACAAAAAAGCAAAATAAAAAAATCCCCTCGTGTGTAACTTGTCTTCTGTTTGTACCTGAGTTATGAGCAACAAGACTCCTGAGCATGTTTCAGAAAGAGAGATGTATTGTTATTTTCATTCAGAGGAACATAAATGTGGAGTGGCTGAATACTGTAAATAGTAATGACAGCAACATTTTGTCTCAAACACTGCAAATAGCGAACATTTTAATGAATGTTTCTGTATATTCCATTTACTTTTCATCTCTGGAATAATCAGCTCTATGACTGTGGGAGTACATTTCAGCTCTTTTTCCCTTGGAGAATCACCACAGTAGTGTGGATTCTGAAATTATTCTGGGCAGCAGGGAAAACTGAAATCTATTTTTTCTTTGATACTGGACCACAACACCATTATTGCAACATATCCATAGAAAACTCAAAATAGCTGTTTAATATCTGAGCCAATATTGATCCACAGAGTTTAAAAAATTGTAAAACCCCCATATTTCATGCTTCATTAAAATAGTGCTATACAGACACTTGCCCCACCAAAATTCACTCAAAAGAAATCAGTATCAGCTTACAATCATTTTTCCATAGGAAATTATAGTTTTACATTGAAGCACAAAACTCTGTCAGAAAGACTTTTTTCTTAAAATTTTCTTCATAGAGAAATAAATAATAACAAAGAAAAACCCTCTTTAGCTAAGTGTGACTAAGTATAGGTGAGGCATTTCTTCTCTCTTTTTTTCTCAGAGGAGACATGACTCAGGGTGTTCTGTGCCAGGAGATGCATCCCCTGGGTTTTGTTTTGGCAGTTTCTGTTAGAAACCTGTGATTTCTTTACACATATTTAGTGTTTTAATCTGCAGGGGTTTTTATTCTGGTTTTGTATTCATTGAATACTGAACAAAACTTTGCTTCAGAAGAGGATTCCACAATAATGTGTGTTACAAAGGTTAGATAGTCCACTTTCCTGGTCACAACATCACGTCTTGTGGTGTCTTGTTGCCTCCTGTGCCATCACTGCACTTCTAAGAGTTCCGTTCTGTTTTCTTTACACCTTGGTGCTGGGTAGATCAAGACAAAGCACAGGATCTTCACTCAGCTCTCTTTCCAAGGAGAAAGCAACAATTCCCACTCTTTTCAGGCTCCCCTTGTGTCACTTATGTTTCTTTTCCGGTCTGCTGTTCATCCACAGTGCAAGTGCATTACTTTGAATCCAAAATTTGACATGAAATAAAATAAATTTGGGAATTTTTTTGTTGGTTGTGGGTGGGGGTTCTCTTTGGTGTTTTTTGGGGGTTTTTTTGTTTGTTTGTTTGTTTTGGTTTTTTTGTTTTGTTTTGTTTTGGGTTTTTTTTGGGTGTGTTTTTTGTTTGCTTGTTTGTTTTGTTTTGTTTTGTTTTTTCAATTATAGGTCCATGAATGAGTCATAAATTTCATTAGACCTCTTGGAATGGGTATTTTCTTTTGTAAGCATCAACTATTTTTTCCCCCCAAAGAACAGGGAGTTGGCTATTTCAACACCTTTTAAAAAAATGTTATTTTGCCTTGACTAAGTTAATTTAAAAAGTAAAAAGTTTACATGAACTATTATGTGTGTTCATGTAAAAACTCTCTTGGTGAAAGAAAAAAAATTAATATTGAAACCATGGTATATTGGTGATCTAATTATTAGCTATGCTTTCAAACAATTTTTTTTTTTAAATAAAGTACTATAATTAGTGTCATGGTCTTTTTTTTCTTTGAACTATTTTTTCTTTGGTCTATCATATTTATCAGCAAACTAACTACAAGGAAATATTATTTTGACAAAGATCCCAAATAAAATATTCAGTATTTTAGTATGCATTTCTGAGGGAAAAGAGGGGGGAGGGGGGTAATATCCATGGTTTACAGTTGGTTTCGATTTATTAAATATACAAAACAGCTCCCAAAGTCACATTTGGAGATGTGACTATGAGTAAGTGTTGAAAAGTTAAATCCTTTCCTATTTTTAAAAAATATTTCTATTTTCAGCTAAAATATGTGCTTTCTGATGCCTGCAAACAATTTAAACTCTGCTTAACTGGTATTTGTTATCATGAGTTTCAAGCAATCCATTACCTAATTTAATCTTTTCAGTATTAAAATTCACAGCTGCTAAAAGCCAAGTCCTGCCCTCCCCTTCAATCACTTTGGTTGCTGCAAATGTATGTTGGGAACTGTTATTTCATTTACATTATTTACATTATTTCATTTCCTTATGACCTCAGTTCCCAGTGGTACACTGGGGATGAGAACACCTCGTAATCCTTTTCTGCCACACACCTGCTCTGTTTTCCTCACAGTTTCAGGAACAACTGAGCTACAAATTGCTGAAAGTCAAGAAGTTTTACCATGAACTGAGTAATTTATTTTTTTCTGTGATACCACCTTTGTTCTCTAAGCTCTTGTTTCAGGCCATTGTCAGCAATGGGCTATGGTATTACATGGGTGATACAATACAGCTACTCTCATTTTCTTATAATCCTAAATCACTGCCAGCAGCAGCACAGTTTGGATTAGACTACTATTTAAAAGCTTTTGAGAAAAAAAATGTAAAGAAAAAATAATAGGACTATTCTATTTGTGCATCTAACAAGCATTATGTAACTACATAAAATTATCATTCATTTTCAGTTTATTGGCAGCAATACACAAAGAACAGAATTATCCCAGACTTACTTTGGATTTACTGGAAGCAAAATTATATCTCTATTTCACTAATTTGGCTTGCAGGCATCTTTAACTTTTCATACTGCTTAAAAGATAAAAAAAAATGTTATATGTGTATTTATTCATTAGTTGCTTATTTAAATAAGAGCTGGTTTTCATCTTTCAATTACTTGTACATGGAGAATTCTGCTGTATCAAAAAATATTTTAGGTCATATTTAGTACTTGGAACAATAAATCAACTGAAAGAATATTATCTTAAGAGAGACAAGTGACTGTTCTAAATGTTTTTGCCATTCAGGATGTACCAGAGGAGATGCACAGGCCTCAGTGATGATGACAGGTCTGTAAAAGCCATAGGTTATTGAGAAGAGAGTGTCCCCCCATATAAGGGGTGCATGAACAGTATTTTGTACGGCCCTTCTTCAGTTACGTCTTTTGAAAGTTCTGTTTAGAATGCAATGTGCAAATGCTGGATTTAGGGAGCTAAGTGTTAATCAGGTATTAAGTATATTACGAACAGATATCTGTAAACCAAACAGATTTAGTCCTCCAGAAACAGTTCAGCTATTGATAGTCTTTTACAACAGAAATTAATGCCTCTAATAAAATAAGTACCCAGAAAAGGATGCTCTTATGATGTATGTGCTGAGATTAGCTCAAAAATCCCTAGTTAAAAGTCATCATTATTTACCAGTATGGATTTTAAGGACAAGCTTTTCAAAGCCACTTAGGGCTGAGTATGCCCAATTCTCATTAATTTTATACATGATTTGGTATCCAAATCCCTTTGAAAAGAGGAATAGCTCATTTTCTGAACATCCAACAGGCTTCTATGTCTGGATATTTCCTCTTGGGATCATAATTTTTATGTGCCCTAGACACTTGAAAAATTATTTTTCCCATTAACTTTTGAAGCAAAAAAGTCAGGACATGACACTCATGTAATATGTATATGAAGATAAAATGGAAACTTTGATCTAACAAGTCATGTGATATGAACAAAGATAGAAAGTGAGCAAGGAAAAGACAGGAGAGAATTTTCCTTTCTGCAATATATTTTACTTCAGGGCAAAGAATCCTCTATTATGAGGGAAAATGACACCTGGCCATGAATGCAAAAGCCACAAAACTTCTGGCAAAGCCTAACTTTGCTAATTTGTAAGGAATCTGTAAGAATTTGTGAATTTAGTGAGAAGTTGAAAGACAAAAGCTGACAAAGGTGTTCTTAAGACAAGATTTTCTGCCTCAGAAGGAGGAGTTTTTTCACTTGCCTCAATTAGGAGATATCTTGCTATGAGAGAAAACCAAGTGTTTTAATGCTAAGAAAAATTCTCTGGCAGATCTGTTGTATTTGATTAATGTTAATACTAATAACAGTATGCCAGAGAGCAGACAGAGAATTAGATAGTAATTTTCTACCTGGAGTTTATCTGTTTGTAATTTCTGTGGTTTCAAAATAAAGAAATGCTCATTTTAGTGGAGCAGGTGTTAAATGAGAAGTGAGTGAATAGTATATTAACAGGAGTAGAGGTTCAGTAATCGACTGTTATATGCTTGAAAATAAGACTTTTGGTTTATAAAATAATGACATTAAAAGCTTTCTCTCAGTTATGTGGAATATTGTTCAGATTTTTTCCCCCTAAATCTCATACAGCTGTTTTTTTCATAATAGTTGATCTTTCCAGTAAATCTTTTTCTGGTATCTTGCTAAGAACTGTCAGTGCCCTGGTTGTAGCCTAAGTCCTGCACAGCAATTGTCACTTATCCAGCAGAGAATTTGCCATAATAGAGGACCTAATGAAAGAATAGTTGCCCTGTTCAATTAAGTATCAACCAACTTGTCTTTCTCCCTCACCAATCTTGTTTCCCTCCAGGTATCCATTCTCTAAGACCACTTGCATGAGATTTTGGTTTGACACTGACTAAACCCTCCAGTGACACATCTGTTTTTCCCATCATTTTAAGCTCTGCATCCACACCAGATATTGTACAAACCTGCTGCAAAAGAAAAAAACCACACAGATTAATCTCTGAATTATCCTGTTTGTTTTTTTAATTTTTTTAATTGCTTTTTATTGCAAAACTCTAGTTTGTGACATCTGAAGACTGGTTATTGGGACATGCAGGCATTAAAATAAAAAATAAGGAAAAATAAAAGAAAGGTTGTGGGGTTTTTCGGGTGTTTTTTGTTTGGTTTAGTTTTAGTTTTTGTTTGCTTATTTGTTTGTTTGGTTTGGTTTTAGTTTTGTTTTCTGTTGTAGCTGCTAGGTTAGGGTATTAACCCTTTAGATAAAGACACACAGCTACATGGTCCCTCTCGGGACCGGAAAGAGAGACGAGTTTATTCTAAAAAACACACGGCTTAAGTACAATCTCCAGAAACTCAAAAGACAGGATAGAAACTGATTGGTGCAGAGAGAAGACTCCCCCTCCCCAGGCCTGGTCACCTACCAAGACAGGTGTTCTATCTTTGTTGTTAATTCCTCTGTATTTTGACCAAGTTATCATCCTGGGAGAAATTCTCCCTGACTAGAGCCACAACCAGCTTATCAGTCTGAGAGCAGAACCGAGAAGCTCTGGCCTGGATGATATTCCCATGCTGCCATCCTCCCTCCTAGCTTTCTCAAGTGTATGTCCACATTCCGTCTTTTTTTTTTTTTTTCTGCTGTTTTTTTTTTTTTCCCTGTAATTTGTAAACACTTTGGGGCAAACTTGCTTATGTGCTCTGAATTCACAGGGAGGTGCACATCTCCACTGAGTGTTTATCTTCTGCATGATGCCCTGCTCAGGGCAGGGTATAAAGTGCTGCTCAAACCCACAGTGCGCAGCACATCAGTTCACACAGATTTCTAATTAACACCTAATTTTGGATTAATTTCTGATTCCCTCCACTGGGCTTTTCTAATGAGATCATGAGCTACATTGGCAGAAAGTTTTCATTTAAAATGTATCCATAAGGTAGAACCAACTAGGTAGCTAGCTGACAATAGGATTAAAAAAAATCTGAATCAAACAAGCAAAAAAACACCCCCTCAAATCCTTATTTGACTACATCTGTAGTCTTATTTTTTAATTTCATCAGCTACAATCAAGGAAAGAATCTAAATACTTTCTGCTCCAGCAGTTCTTTTCTTGCCTCTCTTTTCATGCATTAAGAAGCTAGGTTTTAGTAAGGAACTGACCACAGCCCCATCCCAAAACCTGCATCCCTTGGAGGAGAAGGCTTGGGAGCAAAGGGGGAAAGGTGATAATGGGAGAGGGGGATGGAGATAATTTACTTTTTACTTTGTTTCTTACTAGTCAAATCTATTTTGATTGGTGATAAAAGCAATTAATTTCCCTAGGTCTGGTCTGTTTTACTGATAATCACTGGTGCATGATCTCCCTGTATCTCAGCCCATGAGCTCTCTCATCCTGTTTTCTCCCTGAGAACTATAAGGAGAGGGAGTGAGGGTGCAGCTGAGTGAGGTTTCTGACTGCCAGCCAAGCTCTCATGAGTACACATGGGGAATAGAGAGTCCTTCATCCAGAAAAAAAAAAAATCAGAAAGAAATTTAATAAGACAATAAACCTTCCAGACACAATCAGACAAACTCACTGACAAGGAACTTGTTAAAATGTGACACTTTTATCCCCTTGTCCCTCAGTTTTACCATACTCCTTGGATCACACAGGCCATTTTGATAACACTATCTATTTTGATACCTTTTTTCTCCTGTTAAATCCACATCATGTCATGCACAGTCCCTGGAAGCTTTTCCTCTGTATCCCATAACGTGTCCAGTGTCTCTGGGCAGTGACCCCATAGTGTGGGTGCCACTCCTGGCCCATGGCACTGAGGCATTCCTGGGACAGAACTGGCAGGGGCCAGGGCAGGGACTTGTGTCTCTGACTGGAGCTTTGGGGTTTTTCTGCCTTCTTTGTGCCTCTGAGCTCCTCTGTGTGTACCTAGACAAACTTTCTATCACATAACCTGCACTGTTAACCAGCTGGACTTCTTTTCTCACCCCAGACCTCTGAGGAACTTGTAGCTCAGACATCCCTCTGCCTCGCCCACAGACATCAATCTCACTGTCATTTTCAGGTATTCCTGGGATTTTAGACTCTGTCAAAGGCATAGGGATGGTAGCCACCTTTATAAGTGTCCAAGAAAACCCTGTTTCTGTGTTGAGGAAGAGGGGACAGGAAAGGAGTGGGAGAGAGGACTTCTCTCATCTGAAGAAATTTTCAGCCAAACATCTCAGGAGAATGTGAAAACAAACTTGAGTTTAGGATCTCATGTCTGACTGGAAGCTGGGGAACCCAGTTCTCTCTTATTAGACCTCTTCTACATTAAAAAAGTCTTGGATGGGAAATGAAATAAAAACTGTGAGAAACAATCCGCAGAACTGAACCAATATCTTCCACAACAGAACCAGAAGGGGGAAGCCAGCATCTTCTACATTGTTCTGGAAAAAAATAACTATCATTTTTGAAAGAGATGCATCAGATACTTGACCCCAGTTTACGATTGCAAACAAAAGACTGGATGACTTGAACTCCAGAGGCAGAATATATAAGAAAATATATTTTTTTATTTTGCAATTCCTATAGTGATAGATGACTGGCTTAAACATTTTTTTCCCTTAGGAAATAAAGAAGATGCCCAAAGATAAAGGGTTTTGTCTCTATGTATTTTATGAAGGACTGTGCAAGCAACAGAGATACTTCTAAACTTTTAAGTGTGTGCAATCCTTTGTGTAGATATTCCCTATTTTCTGGACACTATTGAATTCCATACTTCAGGTCCAGAAAGTGGGTGTAATTTCCACAGCTTTTGTATATTCTTTGACTTTAATGGCAACCTTATCTTCCTGGTAGATCCAGTGACACAGCGTCACAAAGGGCTGAAAGGAAATGCCACACAGCAGGGCAGAACCATCACTGAGACCAAAGCTGAGGTTTTTGATGTCACTGGTGAAGGTCTAGTTACAAGTTCATTATACTTTCAAGATACATACACTTTTAAACTGCACCTCTGATCCTGTTTCAACTACTGTCTGCCTTTGTCTTTTGGTTGGGTTTTATTTTTCTTGAATGTCTCAAATTCTTTGTTTTCCTTCTGTGAAGCAATTATTTGTGCACTCTTAACAAATACGTACTGTAGGGCTGGATTACAGGGAAGATAGAAGAACTGCCTGATGCAGCTTGCTTTTTGGAGAGGAAAATTTACTGTGGAAATAAAACTGCCTTACAGCTTTAACAGAAAGACATTTAGAAGAAAAGCTGAAGTGATTATTTCACAGCAGACAGTTAAATATTTATTAAATACCACAAATGCACACTGTAGTGAACCAACTAATATGAACATGTGCTTATTATTATGGCAATAACTGCATGATCAAATTGAGCTAGTCAACTTGCCAGTGCTAAGGGTACACGTTCCCAGGAGAGTGGGAAGCTTTATATAGGATATTCATGCATAGGTAAATCTAAAAATTTAAATAGTACAGTAAACAGTCTTTGCAGAAAGGACCACTTCTCCCTGCATCCAGGGCATCTGAGCTCCTCCAGCTTCTCACAGAAACCACCTCTGTAGCCCCCCCTGCTACCAAAACCTTGCCATGAAAATAAGTTGCAGGATTAACAAAAGCTGCAGCTACAGCTCCATATGTTGTACAAGGAATGGTACATTCTTCCCTCAGAGGTAAATCAGTTATCTCAGCCTGGAGTTTTTATCCTGTTTTTTCTTGGATTTGAGAACTGTTGTTCCTTCTTATGACCTGAAGATGGTTTTATAAAACCCCTGTGCTCTTCAATGTCTGCTTGCCCTTACTGTGTGAACTGATGTCATTAAAAATAACACCACTCCCTACAAACCTTGCCTTTGTTATACCTCGTATGCCACCAAGGCAACTACTCTAAATGATAAAATTAATGAATGAAATAGGGATAAAAAGCATGATAAAGGGATAATAAAGCTATATTTGTGTTCCAAAGAGTTGTCATGGCAGCATGGAAGCCTTGAAGGAAGGTTTCATGATGCCATGTAGGAAGATGCAAATCTCAACAAAAATATTTTTCTAGCTCGGGTGTGACAGAGTCACTTTACAACAGAAGGGATATCAAAGAAAATGAGAACTAGGTAGAAACAGACATTTTGTGTAACTTGGGTTGCCCAAAAGTATCTAAGGTTGCCACACATGAATGGCAAAATGACACAGAACTTATTGGAGGTTAATATGTCTGAACAGTCATTGACAGGCTCTGATGAGATCTGAGACAGCCCAAAGTTTCAATTTTCAGCAAACTGAAATGCTGTCTCATGACTGAATGCTGATGCTCCATTCCATAGATGTTGCTGCTTACTCTGGAGGTTGCCTGTTTTGGAGGCAATTTTCATTTTGAATTATGGGAATCAAGTGAAGGAGATGTAGGGAGGTGTATGAGAGTGAGGTGGGGATGGTTGTGGGAAAAGGGAAGAAAGAACTGTAATCCTTCAGCACTTTGAAGAGCAAAAAACAGAACTTCACATGCAAAGGGAAATCACTGATGTAGAGCTCAAATGAGGGAAGTAGAAAACCAGTTTTTGCTGTTGATTGTTGGGATTGTTGAGTGATTTATTTGGAATCTGAAACCCATAACTTTTTCCAACTACTGGAAAATATGTGCTTTGGTAAGCAAGAATAACTGCACAGTTGCTGTTAGTAGGGTAGCTAAAGTAGTCTTTCCATTAAAAAAAAATGAAGGAAAAAAGCAAAAATGTTGCTTTTAAAAGATAAAAGTCATCTTCATTTTGATTCAAACAATTTTTCAGAAAAAAAGAGTTCTAAAATGTATTCCATGTATTAAGAGTGCTTCTACACTCCAAGAATCTTTCCTTTGGGTACTGTACGATGGTTTATTATCCATTATCTGTAACACAAAGATAATGAAAGTGGTTCTATTGTACTCTACGTGAAACCCACAGGAATACCAGGATTTGACAGTCATGATATATCTCAGTTAGTTTCTAATGTGTAAAGCCATCACCAATCATAGAGAAGACAGTCTGTTGGTTCAATAAGTCTACAAAGTAAGATGATAGAGTTCTTCATTTATCTTCATTGAAAGAGTTTTAACTGCTATGTGGTTGATAAAATAAATCTAGTCCTATTCAGAATGTCTCCTCTCTGCCCATTGAAAGCAAGCAGTTTCTTTTGTCCTGTATCAATTCTTATGCAGCCCTCATCACCCACAAGGTGGGAGTATCTTCCCTTAACACCTTGAGCAAAGTGACTCACTTGTATCAGCTGTAGATCATTTTCTTGCTCATCCTCTCCCAGGGGAGAAAATTGTGAATGCAATGAAGCATTTTGATTGGAAGATTTTAAAAACTATGTATTTATGAAAGAGAGGGTAGGTCAAACAGATGCACTAGGAGATGGACAGGTTCATTATTGCCCTGACAGGCTGTCCATGTCCCATCCCTGGAAGTGTTCAGGGCCAGGCTAGATGGGGCCCTGAGCAACCTCCCCTAGTGAGTGGTACCCCTGCCCATGACAGAGGTGTTGGAATTAAATGATCTAAGATTCCTTCCAATCCAAACCATTTAATGACTCTATTATGTTTCTTTACTTTCAGGGGAGTATGCTGTATTATTTAGGAATAATCCCATGAAACTCCATAAACTTCAGAGTTTTGTAGAAAGTTTAGTGCTGATGTCAAACCAGAGCAGTTGATCAATCTCACAATCTCCATTTTCCACAAAAGCCTGTTCCTCTCCAAAGGCTATAGAAGCACTTGAAGTACATATACACATATATAGAATGCAAATGTTACTGTTAAACAACATAAATATAACCTCTCTCCCTTGAGGACCATAAATAAGGCTCAAGATTCTGAATTTTATTTAGTGTCAACAGCAAGCAGTGATAAAACCAGACAATTATGTTTATTATGTCTCCTGGACACACCAGATCCAATGCAGACAGGATCTGCAATTAATAATTTGATTCTAAACCATATTTCATGGTTTTAACTCAGAGAAGAAGTGGAAAAAACAGGAATATCACAGTTATTGCTATAGCAGTGGTGAGTCTCTTTGGACAGCTGGTGACCAACAAAAGATATTACTCAGAAGTAGGGGTCAGTAAGAGAATAAATCATCCAGGAAAACATAAAGGGAATAAACTAATAGACTATGTTGCTCGCACACAGATATGAACTCTTCAGACAAGAGCTGTTTCTTAATAGAAGCTTCTTAATGTGCTTTTCTTTCCACATCTGCATCATCACTGACCTTTTTGGCTTTAATTTCAACAAACTATTTTCCAAGTCAGACCTGGGCCCACTTTCCATGTCTGTGCCATGTGTACTGAGGTGATGCAGACCACATGCAGTGAGAGGCTGCTGATATGAGTCTGTATCATTTTATGACTGCATTTAAATGCCATACAGCACCAGGGAGAAGGTTGACCTTTGGGACCCTTTTCCAACACATTCTTTGAATGTACTTCAGTATGAAAACATTGCCTTGGAAATTTGACAGATGTGTCAAATGACTCAGGGAGGTCAAAGATAAGAATGTCTCCCTGTTAATCATCCCTGATGGTAGCAAACCATCTATCATGTCACCAAGACCTTTCATGTGCAGGTCTGAAACTAGATTATATCAAGTTCAGGATATTAAATGTAATTTTTTAAGCTTGAGATTGCCTTGAACTTGCATTTAAGTGAAATTTCATTGAAAAAAATATTGATTTTTCCAGAGAAAATTAGTCTTTCCTGATTAGAGTTTTTCTAGAATACAATTATGTGTTTCTTAGTCATTTGTTTACAGAGAGGCTAAGAATGGCATTTTATAATAAGGATATAATATTTTAAAAAACACACAAGAAAAAAAACAAAAAACAAACAAACAAAAAAAAACAAGCAGAAAAGCAGTGATAAATTGTTTGAGAAAAGAGAGGAAAGGAAAAGTTCTATTGGAATAAGATTGTAAATTGTGAGCAACCAGCTACTTAAAACAAAGATATTTTACTTATCTGCCATCCCACATTTAGTATAATTGTGATTACTTTAATGTGTCAATGTAGAAGGTGTTCAGGTTTCAGTAACAGGAATGAAAAATCCTTTTATTCTTGAAATGGTATTTATAGGTTACAGAAAATAGTCAAACTTCCATTTAGACTGGCATAGCACATAAAGCACATATACCTCATAAACTGTTGTTGTTATTTTTGTATCAGAAATAGGAAGTGTGGCCATAAAACCTGACATGTTCATTTCAAAATTTGCAAGGGAACACTTGCTAGCTCTGGGAGGACCTCAGTGCTTCCATTTAGCTGAGTCATGTAAAGATACTGGGGATGGCAATGTGGCAAAACAGATTAAATGCCTCCTTTTCTTTTTCTTTTGCAAATCTTCAAAGAAATTTCTTTCAAAGAAATTTCAGTTACCAAGATCAGATTGCTTTGTTCTTACCTTTGAGTTCTCAAGTTATCAGAGATCAGAAACCTTGGTGTCCCCACTGTGATCATCTGCAAGATCAAGAGCTAAATAGTGCTGTGGGCAGCACAAAGATGTCATGAAATTATCAAAATGAAATAATCTCTAGGATTTAGGTATTGCATAGCTACATAATATTTTGAAAAGAAATAAGATAGAAAACTTAAAAATGTGTTGCATTTACAGCTGGGTAAAGGAGTAAAGACAATTAAATTTCCCCTCCTTTTCTTTGTAGCGCTAGTGTCTGTGGTGCAAGACTGTCAGATTCCAATAGCTAAAGCTGGACTGAATAAAGGTGTGGTAGAAAAGGAGGGAGGACCAGCACACAGCTGCTCATGTCCCTGGTTAAACTGGTGTCACTTTTCCTCTGGAATGAACATTGAAGAAAATGTCCTGTAGCAGAGAATAAGCATCACATGTAATTTTTAAAACTCTTTAATCAAAATAAAATTCCAGGCACTGTGGTTGTATTGCCAGTGCTCCTTCTGCTGGAGACTGATTGCTTAGTCACAGATATAATATTCTATAAAACAGAGCTGAGAAATAAAAAATATTCCAATCTGGCACAGTGCTTTCATCACAGAGCAATGAGTGCCTCTTGCATACATCTCAGTCGAGGATACGCTGATTTTAAATTTTTCCTTAGCAAAACTATGAGAAAGTAAGACTAATTTACTTTCTTCAATAAAATTTGAGGATTGTGACCAATCCTTCATGGTGCTTTGTAGCACGTAGTCCTATGACATCTAGATCATCCAGGTTGAGTCCTTTAATTTATATTTATACTCATGAAATATATAACTGCTAAAACCCAGGAAATACTCTTTAAGTTAGCATTTTACATTGCATGTGAGAATTTGCTGCATTAAATGATTAAAATAATATTTCTTCCAGTAAATAAAATGTGCAAAATGTTTGCTCACAGCTGTTTACTGCATTTGTTCATCAGTTCATTGATTTTAAAAACCAGAATGGTCTATAAAGACAAGGGGTTCCTAACTCAGTGAGCAATGCATCCATTCAAGCCTTGAGCAGTCAGTGTATCCAGGAGCATGTTGTGGGAAAGTGTCAAAGGCTTTGCTGAAGTCCAGGTAGACACATCCACAGACTTTTCCTCATCCACTGGGGAAATCACTTTGTCATAGAAGGAGATCAGGTCAGTCAATCAGAACCTGCCTTTCACAAATCCATGTGGCCAGACCTGATCCCCTGCCCATCCTCTGTGTGCTGTGTGATGGCACTCAGGATGAACGGCTCTCAGGATGATCTGGTTACCCACACAATGAGCTTGCACACAATTTCCAGTCATTTGCAGCACATTCTGTTCATTTGTGTATTTTGAAATGCTGTATTTAGCTATTTCCTGGGTTTCATGCTCTCCTCCAGAAAGTACCAGAGGTGTCTTGCATAGAACGTCATTAGTCCTTTGATGAATTGCAATCATCCCGCTCATCAGTCTGGTACCAGCTGCTCATCAGTTAAACTGCTGAGTTATGCTGATACAGACATTAGCATCTGCAATTCTTTCAAAATCAACAGTTGCCCTGGAAGTCAGTCCCAAAGAAATTAAAGTTAGGCATATAATATAAGTTAGACTTGTTCTACAACTGATTGAAATAGGTACCCCAGGAAGCCATTTGATGAAAGATGAATACTAATTTTAAAAGAGAACCACCCTTTAAACTCTGTGGACTGTAGAGGGAGCCTCGGTGATTAGCTTAGATTTGACTTTTAGATGGCATAAGTTAAGCAATAAAAATCCCGGCCTGGATGCCTAAGAGTGTATTACTATTTAATCAACAGATCTTATTTGTATGCAGCTTTCTATTGTAAAACAAATGTAATCTAGTTAATGAAAACAAGCTGAGACAACAAAAGGAAATTCTACACTTGTAGTGGTAGTTATAATGAATTCTATGGAAATTTGCACTACTCTACCTGCAAGTAAGGCTTCACCTTCTCTTCCAAATCCCAATGCAGAGTTATTGCTTGTATGTATGAGCACTGAACCTTTCTTAGACGCATTTCTACATACTGTGTTGTCAAGATATTAAAAGATTTTTAAGGACTCAGAATTTACCTGTTAATCTAATTAAACAGTTAAATAATGAGGGAAAATTATTTTCTTATTTTAATGCATGAAGTAATATACAACAGTTAGATACCGTAGTAAGAGAAGAGAGTGTATATCTAAAAAAAAGCCAAAGCAAGCCAAGCCATCATTAACAAAAAAGAAGATATGAAACTGAAGGAATCTTCCACATACATTGATTTGAATAATTTTCAGCTCTTAACAAAACCACAACCTTCACTTTTTTTTACTACCTTACATGAGGTTTACAGCCCATTAAGGTAAGCCATTGACCCTTGACCACTTCTCTTCCTTTAAATCGGTTATCAGAAGTTATTTTAGTTAGAAAACAACATTGTTAGAAATTAAGGGTTATTGAAGAATATGCAACAATACTTATGCAGAATAATCAAATCTATGTAATGCCCATCTTGTCCACGTGGAATATTTATCACATCTTGCAGCACAAAAATAGGTCCAGACACAGGCTGAGCTCCCTGAGGGGAGTCCGGGGTGTTCTGAAATTCAACTTTTTGAGTGCTTGAATCAAGAACTTCATTGTGAAGCAGGTGAGGAGGTTGTCACCCACTCTGTCTCAGGTCAGTTTATTGTCTCACACCCATCCATTGTCTCACCCACACTAAGGTGACACTAAGGAACCACAAGAACAACAAGCTGTGGAGATCCTGGGCCACCATAGGATTTATGAGGTAAATGCACTGAGCACACCCAAGATCTCCCATATTTAATAAGAGAACATAAGATTCAAACTTACAACTAAAATTCCATAGCTCTTGCCACACTGGTAATTTTGAAGTTTGCATTTAAAAGCCAGAAGAATGGAACTGCAATGGCTTTTGTTTTCTTTGTAGTCCATAGTATGTATTATAGAATTTCCTGTTCAAGGTTAGAAGGAGGATTATTTTTCATTTAGTATGTCTTCAAGCTTTTTCAAAAGACTTATTGAAATGAGTTAAAATTTTATTTGCAAACTGATTAGTTGGGAAGGTGACCTTAGTTTTAATTCATTAACTTAAAAAAAAAAAAAAGTAAAAAAAATGGACTGTCATTTCTCTCCCTTTAAATTAAACTTCTAGAAACTTTTTATGGAATGATTTTATGGGGTTTTTTTACCTTAGTCATGCAAGGTTCCAAGAAATCTGCTTTTAGGCTCTGTTGAATACTGGGAAAGAGAATTCATACTAATTGTTTGCAGCTGCAACTCGCTTTGTCATTAAAAAAAAAAAAAAAATTGAGGTTGGCATCAACTTTAAAGTATAGTAGAACCCTGTTTAAGACCAGACTAAAAAAGCTATTTTTATTAGCTATCACAGAACATATTGAAAAGTCCTCAAAACTAATAAACAGAATAGCAGTTACATGAAATGCAGAATATCTCCCAAACAGTAAAAAACAATTATCTACATTTTTGTCTGAATAAAAACAGGTGTTCAGACTTAATTAGGAGCATGGAAATACCCAAGACCAAGAATTCTTTTTCCCTTACAACACTGAAGTCAGTGGCAGCACATTCAACACTTGCTGCTTAGAAGATAGTTTGAGTTCTCTGTACTTCAGTTCTCTGTACTCTCTGTCTGTACTTCAAAAGAACACTAAATAGAATGTATAAGGTAAAATCTACTCATAAAACATGTAGATGTATGTGTGGTGGGTTGACTCTGACTGCATGCCAGGTGCCCACTAAGCCCCCCTGCCCTTCCCCCCCTCATCTGTGCAGAGGAGAAAAAATATAATAAAGACTTATGGGTCCAGATAAGGACAGTTCGAGATCACTCACCAATTACCTTTATGGGTAAAATAGACTTTATTTGGGGAAATTATTTGAATGTATTACAAATCACATCAGAGTGTGCTGAAAAATAAAACTAAACCTTTAAAACACCTTCACCCCACCCCTCCCTTCTTCCCAGTTCAACTTCACTCAGTTCATCACACATATTGTGTTTACTGCTCCTTCTTCTGCCTTCTCTTCCCCTGCTCCAACATGAGCTTCCCAGGGGGTCACAGCCTCCTTTGGGCATGCCCCTGCTCTGGTGTGGGTCCTGCAGGGGCTGCAGGTGGATCTCTGCTCCCCCATGGACCCCCATGTGCTGCAGGCACAGCTCCCTCACCATGGGCTGCAGGGGAACCTCAGCTCTGGCACCTGGAGCAGCTCCTGCCCCTCCTTGTGCACTCACCTGGGAATCTGTAGAGCTGTTTCTCTCACATGTTCTCACTCCTTTCTCCCAGCTGCTGTCTCACAGCAGGGTTTTCCTCCCTTATAAACATGCTACCCCAGAGGCATCACCACCATCCCTGATGGCCTCAGGCAGCGGTGGGTCAGTCTTGGGGTTGGTTTCCCCTGGCTCTTTCAGACCTTGGGAGAAGTTTCTGACATCTCACAGAGGTCACCTCTGCAGCCCAACCCTACCAAACCCTGGCCATGCAAACCCAACACAGCATGTTCCTTTCTAAATGTTTCTTTGGGTTAATTGGATTTTTTTTTTCTTTAAAGATAGATATATTCTTAAAACACATTGATGAATAAGGGTGATCTGATAGCTATAAGACTGTTCTTGATCAATAAACCATAACTGAAGGAGTAAATTAATGTATTTAATTACCAATGACTTGATTGAACACTCACAGGATACAGGCTCAAATATACTTACTTTTGCTTTTGCACTGGAAATGTTGCAATCCCAAATTCAAGAAGAATAAAGAAACAGTTTGTCCAGAATTAGTGAAGACTTTTAGTGCAGTGGTTATTTTTTTATCCCTCTGACATTTATAGATGAATGAGTGAAAAAAAAAATGCAGTTTCTGTTTTTTTCCAGGTGACAGGTCTCTTCCAAAAAACAACTGACTGCTATGATCAACATGTTTTGTTCAAAAATATCTCTGACTTATTTTGTGAAATGTCAGAACAATAAAGCATTTTTCTTCTGGAAGCTGGCCTGAAATTAACAAAAACTGCTGAAAACCCCAGGCTTTTCAGCTGTAGCCAAACTACCCCACCTTGTGAATATTTTTTCAAGGATGTAACAATCACGAGGTTTTTGGCTGGACATTTGATATTTTCTAGAATCACTAATTTTAATTGGTGATGTTAAAACTACAGGGCTCCTTAGCACAAGGCAGAGCTGGATTGCAGGCTGGGAGGAGTGGTTTGTTCACCAGATGGTTGTGCTGCCATTCAGGAGGAACTTGTCATGCTGGAGAAGGGCTGACAGACCCTTCTGGAGTTCCACAGAGGGAAGAGCCAAATCCTGCTCCAAGGGAGGAATAACCCCATGCACCAGTACAGACTGGAGACCACGTCTGCAAAGAAAGAGATAAAGGTCATGAGGGACACCAAGCTGCACATGAGTGGTGTTCCCTGGCAGAAAAAATGTCAAGAGCCTCTCCCTGTGCCTGGGGTAGAGCAGTGATGGAAGGTCAAACTTCCTAAGTTGCTTCTACAGCAATATAAATGGAGTTAAACACAGACTTTGAAATTCACACATTTTATTTAAGCAGTTTTAGATGCACATCTTCAAATAATTTCATTGAGAAGTACCTATTTATTCCTATGACTGTATCAGATTAAGACACAGACAAACTTGCTTAAACTAAGTCCTATCTCTAGAGAGTTTATTTAATAAGAAAATGGGTTAACTTGGACGCAGAACTACACAGCTGCAATTAATATGCTGCCACAAGCTTGTGTCCACACAGTGCTGCCTTGAGCTTTATAAGCTTTAGTTTGAGCTTCCCTAACCCATGATCTCTGAAATCTATGCATCATTGCACAAATATTTATTTTTGATAATAAATAAATGTGATAAATCCACAAATTAGTTGCAAATTTGTATTCGGAGATTTCTTTCCTGTGGACATTTACATTTTAAAGAGACATATCAGGATTCAATGAGATGGAATTTTAAAGGAAAGCTGTCCAAAATAGCATTGTGTGTTCTGGTTCATCTGTATCAGTGGACCTGTGACCAATGGATCATCAACCCTTTATAGATGCCTTGGTTTCTGACGGACATAAATTCAGCACAAGCCAGGAAAGGTCTCTTGCTTTTTTTGAACAAACAATCCACATGTACATCGAAGAAATGACAAAATTTTAGTTGCTCAGAGTGCCACATCAATTTTGAATACTGCCTTCTGTTGTTTTGGGGATTTCACTGTTTTTTGAAAATATCAGTTTAAGTTTATCCAAGGTCAACATGGATTTCAAGGAATGTAATGTCTGGATTCTCAACCCTATGTGTTTTTCATTTCAATTACCCTAGTTTTCCTGCTGAAATGGGTGGTGTTCTTTTTTTTGCCTTCTCTATTGTCCCCTTTTTGTGTCTCCTGAGGTCTGTAAGGAGAAGGGAGTGAGATGAGTCCAGAATATTTAAAAGGTTAAAGTCTATTTGTAAATCCATTAAGAGTTTCTAGTTTTTAAACAGATTTTACTGGCCATTAAAATTCTGATGCCTTTGCCTGACAACGATTGTAATGAGAATAGAAAATGGCATTAAATGGAATCCATTCTGCAGATGATTGCAAAAGATACAAGCCTAACTAATTCTCATTATAGCTTTGTGTTGGTATAATTGAGAATGCTATTCTCAATACCTGAAATACTTGGAGAGAATTTTATTGTGATTATAAAAAGGTGCTACTTAATTTGATTTAAAATTGGAACTGCAGTTGGCTACTTTTGGTGTTCTGGAAATGGCACAGGTGCAGGTGAAGCTGATTTTGTGCAGCCCTGCAGGAGTGCTTTTCTCCTGTATAATCCCAGCTACTGATTTTCAGGACATCTATATATGGGTTTAAGATTCAATTTGTGATCATCCACAAAGCTGACATGACAGCTGTTCCTGTCTCATTGTTTAGAGTGAAACCAGGCTTCAGGAAAATCTTTAAGGTTTAGGTTGTGTTGAAACACGTTCTTCTCTTTGTGTGGATGATCTCGAGGACACTGCCTCAATATTTGCTTCGGGCAGGATTGTTTGGGTTCTTCGATTTTCTTTTTTTTTTTTTTGTGACTGTGTCTCCTATAAAGATCTCAGTGTGGCCTGCTTAGGAATCTGCGAAGCCTCAATTCAAGCTGGTGAATCAAGCTAATATGAAAGCACAAATTTAAGGAGTTCTCAAGCAGCTCTTGGAGCCAATGGTTTTGGGCAAAACAGTAAAGATGTTCTGTAATTATGTGGAAGAGACAAGTTCATTGATTGCTGTGAAGTTTTAAAGCAAGGAAGCCATACCAGGTGCCCTTTGCTGAAACGTCAGTGGAAAATCATGGAAATTTGGTTTGCAGCTGCTGAAGAACATTACATTTACATATTTATTTATCAACTTTCATGGAAAAAATCTTCAACTACTCAGCCTAAAAAATTAAATTATATCTATCATTTGCAGTGTTCTAAGAGATAAACTGGTGCTAAAAGCTCCTGACAAATTATTGAAGTTTAGAGTTCAGAGTTCTAATTAAGGAATAAACATTTGCACTTTTCTCTGCTATTAGATAACATGCTGGCAATGTTTCACGAGCCTGCCTTCCAGATTCAAAGACCAAGGGCTTGGGGATAAAAAAGCTTAGCTTTACCTATGTACCATATCTAGATTTCATCACTTCTAAGAGCAGTACAATCAACAGCTAATAAATCGCAGTACAAATTAACACCTTTTATTTAGACACTACTAGAAACTATAGAATAAGGAAAAAAAAAAGAAAAAGAAAAAGAAAAAACAAAGACCAGATCATGGCATTGTATTTTGGTGAAGAAGAAGAAGATCACTGGAACCTGCTCTCACTTCTTGCCCTTGAGCAGTGTAGCACAAGGATTAGATGTACCAGAAATTTAGTGTGAAAGCTGTATTATTCTGTTTCAAATATCATTTACTCTTGAAGAAGCCAGATGCAGAACAGAGAGGCAGGGAAGGAACTAGTGAGTTTCTCAGACACTCAGCAAAACTGAGGATTTCAGCACTTACAGAATTGTTTAGTTTTAATTTTTTTTTATTTGTTTGTTTTTTGGGATATTTTTTTAAAGGGAAAAAAAGAGGACCTGTTCTCTTTAAGTTCTCATTTAAGTAAAATATAAGCAAGTCTCATCATAATTTTCCCCAGGTTTCCTGCATGGGTACTACCTGAAGAGTAACCTACAAAGAAAGAAAATCTGAACATTTAAATAGCCTTAGGCTTTTAATTTCATTTGACATGTATCTCAGATCAACTGGAGGTCATAATCATTAAGAAATTTTAAACAATTTGTCCTGTAGTGTGAACCGTTTGCTAAAATCCTCCAGCTACATACATTCCAAATGTCTTGTCTTCCACTTTACAAAAAACTAGTAAGTGGATTTAGTTTGGGATTTTGGTGGACTTTGTTTCATTGTTTCCAGGAAAACGTGGAAGAGGAGAGAAAGAAAAGTCATAAAAATCACTCAAATTCTCTAAACCAAAAAGAGTGCACAGTGGGCTCCAAAATTGTCCTTTTCTAAAATGTCTTTTTTTTTTTTTAATATATTTGCAAAAATAAATGTTCTCCCACCTCAATTTTTTTCTTGGTGCTCATCACAGAACTCAAGGCTAATAATGAACACCAAATATTGTAGGAAGACCTCTGCCTTACTACATGTTTGAAAATGCTGTTAATACTTCATGAGGAAAACAGCCAATCCTTTCCAATCATCTGTCTTGATTCCTTTTACCCCAGTATGTTCCTGATGAATGCCAGCATCAGCTTGTTCTGAGTGGCTGTGTACAGAACTTGCTGCAAGAGCAAATGGATGTCATGAAAATCCTTGTAACTCAGAGAACAGTTAGCAACTGGCAATGCAGCATCCTCTGAGGGAAAGAAAATATCATTAAAACATTACAATCTACAGAAAAATGTGGAAAAATCAAAGATAACAATCAGCTGAGAAGAAGAAAAGAATGATGCTTAAGCTGGTAGCAACAATCCGAGGCCCATATTATTTTTTAATTGATTAAGAATCAACATTTCATACAAGTGGAATTAGTACCAAATCTAGGGGAAAGACAATTCAGCCGAGAAACCAATGTTCTGTTTTGTGCAATACATGCTGTTCATTCAACTCTATGTATGTGTTTGCATGTGCATGTGTATCTTTGTGTGAAAACACATATTTGTGTATATTCCTTCCCAAGAAATCAATATAATGCCCTGTTCTTGCTTAAACTTCTGCTTTGTAATATGGATTCTTGGGGAGATTCATGGCCTGCTAATGTAGTGCAAATTGTCTTACAAGATTCTTAGCAGTGGTCAATATGTTTACTGTTTTAGAGAATAAAGCATTACCCTTGAGAGATATGGTTCATATCCTAAATAAAAAAAGCAATGTTTAGTGAATTGAAAGCAAGGAATACAAACTGAGCTTACACTGAAAATATTAATTTTAAATTATGTGGTCACATTTTCAGCACTTGCTCAGAGCAGATTTTCTTGACATAATAGAACTGCTTCTGATTTATGTCATGTGAATAATAGGAGAATCTGTGCTGCCATTTCAATGCACTTCATTGGAAAACAGTGAAAACAATTCCAAAGGCATGCATTGTTGAACAGCATAAGCAGTCCAACTGTACAGGCAAGATATCTATATTGATCCAAAGAAAGTCATTTTAGTCTTACAGGGAAGAAAATAGAAAGAGAGAAAACCAAGATTGCATGGCTTGTCTGGACTTGGCTTAGCTTGTGCTGATTTTAGCTTCTTTCACTTGTGACAATTGTCCAGCCATCAAATAAGTGTCATCTGAATTTATTTAAGCTTTATTTTAGTTTTGTGTGGTGCACTATCTGCTGTTCATGGATAAAAGTACTAAAACAAGTACTCTTCACAGGCTGAAGAGGTATCTCATAGCCCCAGAATAAAAATGTTGGGTTTGGGCAAGGACAGGAACAAGAGAACACAATTAGTAGGGCTTTACACACAAATCATGGTGGCCAGACACTGGTGACCAAAGGTATGAACAAACACATAAATAAACAGGTATGAGTCAGGTGAAAGAGGTTTCAGAGAAAGCAAGAAAACAGGAAAACAAGTCTACTGCTGTACTGGAAAGGAATGAAATACTGGGTGAGTCATTGGAAGAATGAAAGAGCATATCCTTCTAGAGAGGGATAACCTTCGGAAGCAAATGAACACTGCAGAGATGAGCATAATCCACAGAAGAATGTATAGATCCTAGAAAGATTTTATCAGTCTTAAATCTGTTACTAGCTAAAAGTGTTCTCTCATCATAATTGTCCTGTAATAACAATTGTATTTGATTATACTATCCCAGTGTCAATTTCAGTAACCATAAATTCTTAGATCTGTATATAAAGTGTATTTTGATCCAGAAATGTGAGCAAGACACTCTCTCTCTAGAGATAGTGGCTGAATAAGGAAAGAGTAGAGGACATGGGGAAATAGGGAATAACTCCTGCTCCTGACTGCCACACTGCATGTTAGCAGCCTGAAATTTAGGAAATTCCTGGGCCAAATATGTTCAATATTTCTTTAATTAACTAGTCATCCATGATTTTTTATAAGCTTTTTGTGGAGAAATATGGTGTCTCCTGAAAATAGCTGCCACAATTCAATTATGCATTTGGTTAAGAATATTTAAAAACAAAGCAAAACAAAACAAAACAAAACAATCCCAGTACTTCTTTTGAATGCAGAGAGCTCTTCTTTATGCCAGCATAACACTGTATCCTGTACTGTAGATGTTTGAAAAAGCCATCTTCTGAGCTATGCTTTAAGGTTATAAACATGATGTCAGTTATTATTTTGCAATTCAGTAAAAGTTAATGAATGGTACAGGAAAGATATTGATTTAGACTCTTTAGGAATCAATTTTTTAAACCTTCACAGAAATACCTAACTTTGCAAAGCCTTTATCGTGTTTCATTTCTGCCAGGTAAACCCACTTGCTTTTTCCTTGGGACTTCAGGGAGAGTAGTCTGTAGTCCAGTTTAAACACAAGAACAGGCCAACAAGGCTTATACAGGCCATGCTAATATTTTGTGACCTGGGAAAGTTGATTAAACGTGAGATGGTTTCTAAACTGAAGCTTAATCTCCTTATATATCTTGTAGTCAACATTTTATGGAAATTCATTGTTTTTAATTGTTAAAACAATAAATGAAAGCTAAAAAAATAATTCCTTAAATTCATAGTTAGAACAGGTTTCCAAACAAGTCCCTTCATCAAAAGACTGAATATTAACAAAGAAAAGACTTTGTATTATGAGCCTGTTATTGAGTCAGAATAGCCTTACTTTTGGCAGCAGGACAAAGACATCCCTAGTAGCTTTGTTTTTATGACTGACATTCATCCCAGGTGCACTCAATTGATACCAAGGGATTTATATAACAGGTATAATAAACAGGTCTTGGCATTTCAAAATTAATTTCCTTGACCTGATATAGAGACATAATCATAATCTTGGGTCTTCTTGCCAGAAAATTCCCATATTCCTATTAATGCAGAAACAAATATTAACAAAGTTTAGGCTGTCATTCACATTGGAGAAAACTTTGTGATAGTTCATTTGCATATTAGGAAGAAATTCTTTACTTGAGGGTGGTGAGGCACAGTTTACCCAGAGAAGCTGTGGATGCCCCTCCCTGGAAGAGTCCAAGGCCACATTGGATGGGGCTTGGAGCACTCTGGTATGGTAAAAGGTGTCCCTACCCATGGCAGGGAGTTGGAAGAAGAGAATCTTTAAGGTTTCTTCAACACAAACCTCTGTTATTCATTTGAGCCCTTCTCTCTGTTCTCAGTGAGGGCAGACTTCATCCCTGAGTACTTATGTCTGTGATGAATGGTGTGTAAATAGTTCAGCAGTATCAGTACTTTTAGAGCAGTTCAGGTTTCTTCTGTTTTGATATTTCTTACTCTTCAAATCAGTATGTGAGTAACAACCTTCTACTTCACCTAAGTTAATATAAAAGATTTTTCTGCAAGGGATTTGCTAGCTATAGTGGCTTTGGCAAGAAGAAGCTTGTTTTTAAGGAACATCAGAGCCCTCATTCAGAAATGTTTTCTGCAGCTGTGTACAGCTGACTGACATTCCCAGTTCCTGCATATCCATGGTCACAGATCACCATAGCTGAGTCTCTCTGCTCTATTGGTTTTAATTGCAAGGAAGAGTTTGCTTGTAAAACGAGTACTCAGGTTTTATACCTTATTGACTTTGTTACATTACAGAGTCACACAACTGCAGTTAGTGTTGGCTGTCTTTTTTGACTTCTCTGACTTTTTTCCACTTGTCCTTACACAATTTATTAATTTTATTAACTATGTGGGCAGAAGATTGTACAGGGTGTACAACTGTTGGCTGAAGATGACAGCAAAGAGTTCTGAACAGTCTAGAACTACAACATGAGAACTGGAAGACCAGCTGAAGCAGCAGATGCTGCAAATTTGGAGCATCTCCTGAGCACTGAGTATGCTCAGAATGGACCCAAATAATCTTAACCCATCCCTGAGCCACAGAATAATGCTATCAAAAATAGTTTACTTCTGAATGTGAACATATCCATGTGGAGTAAGTTAATGCAGAGGTCTTTGATTCAGTAGAAACCTGAGAAATTCAATATGATTATGCACAGCATTTATGATTTTACCTGTCTGGACTTACAAGTAGCCTAGTTGTGCTTGTGAATGGTGTCCCAAATCCTCCCTGTTGGCAGCGATGCAATACCACACAAATACAACAAAGAATAAATTGTGCTGCTTTTCATTTCCACACCTTTCTGGTTCAGATAAGTACACAGCATTAACCCAACCATGCTTTACAAGGCAGAGCATAAGAAAGCTACAATGCTCAGCAAAACACATCTTCAAGAAATTAATTCCCCTTTTCTTCCTGTCCCAATCTCTGGTCAAAGGTTAATGGTCTTAAAATTGTTTCTGTTTTACTCGTCTTTACTCTTACAAAGAGCTTATGAGAACAGGATGCTTGTTATGAAATCATAGAATCACAGAATTTTTTGGGTTGGAAAAGACCTTATAGATCATTTAGTTTCCAATCCCCCTGCCATGGGCAAGGATGTCACTTATTAGAACAAGTTGGTCAAAGCCTCATCCAACCTGGCCTTGAACTATTCCAGAAAAGAGGAAGTGAGCTGCATGTGTCCCATCCAGAGCCTTGCAAAGCTCCACACCATGGTCATGCCCAGCTGCCCTCTTATGAACTGAAACCACAATTTAATCAACATGGATTTTAAGAACAATTGGGTAAAAGACTTATTAATCATCATAGTTCCCCTATGATATATGGTAATATCTATTATAGGTCCTTAGTAGTCAGTAGCAATGTCTGTAATTCCTGAGACAATTCATGCCAGGAATGGGCTATCAGAAGTGTCTGACACTATTAATATATGTTAGCATTACCTTTTGAGGTTGGCTAGGCTGCTCTCTGAAAACGAAGAAAAAAGCCTGAAGATTCATTACCATTCTCTCATGCAAACTCTGCCCTGCACTAAAGAGATAATCAGCACTGGAATTCTTTGTGTTTCCCCTTGGCACTTTTGTGTTCCCTTCCTTCCTCTGCAAGAAAACTCAGCAAGATTTTTAGCCTACTAGAGGCCAGTGCAGTAATTTTTGATAAGTTTTTCAGTAATTGCTTTCTTGCTGTTGTTTTTTTGTTTTGGTTTGTTTTTGGGTTTGTTTGTTGTTTTTTTCCCAATTAATCAGAAAATGCTTACTAATGCCAAGGAAAATTTTGCTGAGAATGCCTTATCTTGGTCCCATTTGTCAATTGCCCAGATGAAGATGAAAATATAACTTTTCCTTCATTGCTGAATAACCCAAATAATTATGGCACATAGAGTCCAAATCCCTTGTTCCTCCTTTACCTGTCAAGATTGGTTTAATAAAAGTGGAAAAAAAATCCCCATCAGAAGTTATCATATGAATTAGTGCAAATTTTTTACATTTTAAATATTTTTTTTACTCCTGTGTAATGAATCTCACTGAAAAGTTTGTTTGAAGTTTACAATAAGAGTCTAGGCTGCATTCTGAATGACATGGAAATAAGTGTTTAAACTTAAGTCAGTTAGCATACTGGATAGGAAAAGGGAAATGCTGTTACTTGTTCATACTTATTTGGAAGTTCATAAAACTTCCGTTTGTGTTCTGAATTGCTAAGAGAGAGGGGTGAGTGGGAGAGATGTTAAAGAAAAAATAAAATCAGAGATTAAAATAAATGGCAAGTATAGAAACATCAAGTATTCTTTTAACAACACTGACCTGAAGGAAATTCATCTGACTGAAAAAAAGTTGAGGAAATACCTGCACTTCACAGCCTGTCTGGCAAGAGCAAGTAATGAAGCCTCAAAATTCTCAGTTGTTAAACTGAGACAAATCTAAGAGCTATGCAAAATTGTACCTTGAGTTCCATCCATACAGTCTGACTGACTTTACGGAGTGTGAACAAAGTTACTCTTAGACCTTTCAGAGTTACAGAATTCTCACACAGGCTTTATTTCCCACAGATTGCACTCTGTTCCTTCAGTCCTGCTGGGAACATTAGGACCAGAACATAGAGGACTGAAATTGGAATACTTCAGTGTTCTGTTCTGTCTTGTCAATGCACAGAAAGAGGATTTGGGGCTTGTAGGAAAGGAATATCTGATCTATATGCCTCATCTTTCAGCTAGCTCAAGTGATGTACCTCCTGTCTCTCCCACTTGTCACTGTTGGTAATCCAGGGAAAAAGAAGAGCAAAGTGATCCAAAAAGTCTATGGGAATGTGGGATAAAAGGGTATTAGAAGGAAAACCATAGAGTCATGAAATAGTTTGTTGGAAGGGACCTCAAAGCCATGGTAATTCCAAATCCCCTGCCATGTGCAAGGACACCTTCCACTAGTCCAGGTTGCTCAAAGCCCCATCCAACCTGACCTTGAATGCTTTAAGGGTTGGGGAGTCCAGAACCACTCTGTACATCTGAGCCATTAGATCTCTAAGATATTTCTAGTGCAAACCTGGTACCAAAATTAATGTACACTTGTGTGAGAAGAGAAGAAATGCCATTTTGGTTTTATCAGCTTCACTTATACTATTCAACACTTATTTTCTAATCTTCAGACTCTACGGGCATCAAAACTCCAGGCTATTTAGGAAACTTTGGAATGTATGAGTAGTTGCTACAGTATACTTACAAATTAAACTAATCCTTAGTGATAATAGTGCTTATCAAGAAGAAATCTGGATCTGAAATACTTATTTACTCTTCACCCCACTCTTCTAATATTAGCATAGTAATCTCTTTCCAGTTCAAATGCAGCATTTGTAATACTACTTTGCAATATGTTTCTGATGTCTTCTGCCCTTGTCTGTGTAATTCATGTTTGAAATGCAACAAAAGACTCTGGAGAACAAGAGAACTACATAAATCCTTTTTTAAATCCTTCAATCTTTAGATTAAAAAAAAAAAATCCCCGCATTAATGTTTGTAAACCCAATAATGGGACCAGGTCCAACCATTTATGGCTACATTTGCAATTCAGATCTCTGTTAACATAAAGATTAAAGAAAGGATTAGTTTCCAGCCCAAAAAGGCACAGTTTAGCAGCCAAATATGAGTTGATCATCGGATGTGCCAAAACATAAAAATACAGGAAAGATCAAAATAGTCATTTCTGATGTCCCTTTGAAACAAAGATTAAAACCATTTTAAATGCCTTAGCATTATGAATCTTCCTGTAGCACTTGCCAAATTGCTCCTTCTGATCCTGTCTCATTGACATTAAAAATTATGAAGGCCCCAGCTTTCTGCTGAGGGTAATTTGACAGCATTAGTGGAGGTGAGCTGCTTCTCCCGTGTGCTGACCTGGGGTAGCAGATCTGGCAGATAAACAAGTCTGTGACAAATAGCACTGACATCCCTGTCAAAAGAAAAGACATGACTCAGACCCAGTATCTGTGCACAGCCCAGTGCTGGCTTTCAGTGACAAATGGTTTTAGTCTGACAGTGTGTTTCACTGCTTGAACTCTCAGCTATCAAAACAAGACTCAGAAGGAGGGAACCAAGAGAAACCCACACATGCAGTCAGACAGTCTGGCCCGCCAACTCAATGGGACAATATTTTATTTCTCTTCCACTTTTTTTTTCTTTTGTTTGTTTGTTTGTGGTTTGTTTTGTTTGTTTTGTTTTTTTGGTTTTGTTTTGTTTTCTTTTGTTTTTTGTAAAGTTAAAAGAGTAAACCAGGGACAGTTTAATTTCATTGTGTGCAAATCCAAGAATTAGAAAAGAGCATGTGATATTTTAATGAAATCTCACTCCACACAGGACACTAAGTTTCACTCACCCATGTGTGCTTTCAAGGCATCAGCAGGTTGAAAATCAACACCACTCTGTTCCTTCTGGATATTCATTATCTTTTGGCATTAGCAGCTTAGATCTGGATTTCTCCTTTTTATTTCTCTGCCTCCAACTTCCACCCAGGAATTAATTTAAAGTTTTTCTGCTCCAGAATAAAGAAAATAAAACCAAATAAACTACAAAAATCAGTGGACTGCTGTACTGTGTGTCCATGACAGGATGCTGGCAGGGGGGCTCTGCAGGTTGGGCTCTGGCAGGAGAGGCTGTGAGGGGCTGGCTGTGTCAGCCAGCATCTTCTCAGAATCTTCTTCACAAAACCTCTATTCTAGAAGGCTGTTTTTTACTCTTATTCATTCCATTCCTGTTTTTCAATTGTTCTGTCACTTAATTTAATTTTAAAATTAAATTATACTTTCCCTTACTTTAACTCACTTATAATCACCAAGTCAGCTTACTCTTTTTGATGTTGTTTTGAATACTGGGCAAATATTGGTTTTCTTCAGGGCTTTGTAATATTGTATTACTATATCCCTTAATAAATAACTAATTCTATATCCAGATACCTGCTAAAAAATTCCTTAAAAGACTTGTACATGATTTTGGAGGCATTGTGTTTTAATGAAGAGAGAGAGTGACTTTTTCAGTAACCAGTAATTCAAAATTACCTATTCTGCACCTGTGGTTCAATGGCAGGTATTTTGTTGTGTTTTGTTTTGTTTACTTTTTCAAATACAGAAGAAAATTTCAGTGTTCTCTTTAAAAAACATTGATAACACTGGTAGACTTATCCTATATTTTTTTTCTTCTTCTTTCCATTAAATTCTCCTTAGCTTGGAAACTGAGCTTGTTTGAAATCCCATATATAATTCACAGAGACAAGCTAATCACTGGCTTTGAAACTGGTGGTTTCCTAGGAAGTGGTAGTCAGGACCATCTTACAATCAGTGAAACTGATTTGGACTATCTTTTATCTTCTTTTATTAAATATAAGCAGGTTATAATCACCAGTCTCTAAGCAACAGACAGATACTAATCCAGCAATTAATTCATCTTTATCCATATAATAAGGTCCAGAATAGAGCTGGCTTGTGTTAAACGTGACACCTTCAGAGAGGAAGAAAAAGAAAAAAGAACCCACCTGTATGTACATGTATTCAAGAACTCTAATGACTAACTACTGTCTGTGTGAGACCTTTCATATGTCTCCAAAATTGAAATTCTCCTTAGTAACACAGTTTTTCTTTCTATTACATACAGATATTAAAAAGCAAATGCTCTGTTCTCTGCCTTAAATGAGAATCTTGAATACAGTCCATTTCTACCCTTTGCTGTTTAGCTCTTTGGTCTTTTCACATTGAGATCTGGGGACCTATTGATGCTAAAACTGGTACTGACATTGCTATTAGTGAGTGACACCATTTTTTTCTTTTCTTCACCCTTTCTTTTCCCTTGTTCAACCATTCTGTTTTTGCTAAATTTGTTATAAGTGGAGCTGACAATTCCAGCAGTGTAAATTTGCCCAACATCAGCATTTCAGTCTCTTCACTTACACCTCTCTTTTCTCAGGAGTGGGAAAGCCAAGTCTGGCCCCCAGTTTTGTAACACGGATCTCGGAGCAAGTAAGGGAAAGGGGAAATTTTGTTCTGTTATGTTTATTACAGCTATTTAGTCTGCATCATAGATATTTTCACTTTTATGCAATTTTAATATAAATCCTACCTGTTCACACTTGACTAATCCAACTACTTTCCAGTGACGCAGTCTCCCTATTTTTTTTGTGCAAGGTGTTCCACACACACAAGACATTTATTATGGTGCCAAAAGGCTCTTGCCATCACTGGTTCATTGTCAGCAGGTTATCAAAAGATGACAACCAGTAGTGCATAAAGAGACCCAGCTTCAATGAAACTAGACTTTTACAATAATATGGAAAAGGAACTTTTAGCCCAATACACTCATAGCTTGCCATCAGCTCCATGAGGAGCTGCCCTGTGGCCTCTTAAATGGCAATAAGGCACCTTTGATAAGTCAAAGATTGCACCCCAAGGAAACAGTCAGCAAAAGACTTTTACATTTAGGTTACTACTTACATGTTACTATTTCTAATCACCAGAGATTGTTTCTTCCACTTCTTTTATATCCCCATACTGCAGTGCCTCCAAAATTTCCTAATAGTATTATACATTTATACATATATACATATATATATATGTATGTATATATAATTTTTTAAAAATATATATATGCATGTGTGTGTGTTTTTTATAAGTAGCATGTTATTTCTTGACAGTGCAACTGAAACTTAGATAAGAATACACCGAGAAGATATTCATATTGCCTGCAACCTGCAACTTTTACTTACTCAATTGAGTTGCTTAGAGTATTCAGGTGGAAGACAGCTGCACTACCCTGGAGAGAGCAGTGACACAAGGAAAGGCCATCACTCTTCATGCTCGTTACTGCTCAACAGGTACAAGCTACCTCCCTCCAACATCTACAGACTAGTTTATTTAAGTGTTTTCTAATTAACTGATAAAACAGGTTTTCTTGAGACTAACCAGCCATTGCAGTTAAGCTAAGTCACTTTGCCTGAATTTAATCATGTACTGCTCATGAAAGCTTTTGCAGGCTGAGTGACTGGGTAGGTAATATGAAGAGGAAAACCAGCAAAGCAGGGGGAGAAACAGTAATCTCTTTTAGCCTAACAGATTCTGAAATGAATGTCTGTCAGTGGCTTCAGTTACCAGGAAACCAGTTGCAAACATTGCACAAAATCTCCAGGTACTCTACACTGGAAGTTACAAACCACAACCCAAGAAAAAAGAGAAATATGCCAAATTAGCACAGCTGCAGACTCCTCTGCTGCTATTCATGACAGCAGATCCTTTTTCATACTGCCCTCTTTTTTCTGTTACTTAGACCCTTCAGCTAGACTTTAAACTTACCTTGCTGGCTCATTAGGAGAGAGCAATGGTAAAAAGTTATGACCAGGAGTATCTGAAGTGTTTCGTTTTCCATCTGGTTCTGTGCCGCATTGAATATTTGGCTTCAATGTGTGCTGTCACCATTAGAGATTTCATATTTTGCTTTATTGGCACTATGCCAGTTCTCTTTGTATTCTCTCCTGGATATTCTGGGCACTTTCATGGTTTTTTTGCTGGCATAATAACTGTTTAGAGGAAATTCACTCTGAAAGGTAATGCCACATATTGCATGAGTTTGACAGTCATATAATCATAAAATCTTTAAGATTAGAAAAGACCTCAAAGATCATCAAGTTTAGTTGTTAATCCAGCACCTAAACCAGATTCCCCAGAGCCACATCCCCGAGCCTTTTGAACACCTCCAGATATGGTGACTCTACCACTTCCCTGTTCCAATGCATGACCACTTTTTCAGCGAAGAAATTTACCCTGAGACCAAATTTTGGGAAAGCTCCCCTGGCACAGTTTAAAGCCATTTCCTGTTGTCCTGTCACTTGTTACTGGGAGAAGAGGCCAACACCCAGCTGCCTACAACCTCCTTTCAGGGAGTTTGAGAGAGAGATAAGGTCCCTCTTTTGCCTTCTTTTCTCCAGATTAAACACCCCCAGTCCTCACAGCCTCTCCTTACATGAATTGTTCTCCAGACCTTTCTTCTCTGTTTTCCTCATTTGGACATGAACTTGTGGGCTGTAATCAACATCCACAGTGCATATTTCCAAGATTAAAAAGAAATTTAATATGCTATCTCACTCTTTGTTAGGGTGAATGCAGCTTTATTTAAACATTGTTAAAAATGTACCCTGATGTCAGCCCAAATAATGGGATTTTTTGGTCACTGATGTTTTTAAATTTTATTTTTTCAGAGAAAGCAGCTAACTGAAATAAGCATGAGCATGTGATGTGCAGCTCTAATAAAATACATCTCCATACAGATCTGCTCTACATGCCTCTTTAGAATATTAAACTACTCTTATGCTTTTATGTGCTATTTAAACCCATGTGAAGATTTGTGGATACTCAAAGCTGGAGACTATAAAAGAACATTCACAGAGATGTAAGGTAGGAGAGATTGGTTTGTTTGCAGTTTATTTACTCTCTCAATATAAAATATGTTTTGAGCTAACTTGACCCCTATTACTTGCTAGGTGCATGAATTGCTTACTGATGTCTGAAAACAGTTCCATCTTAGCCACTTCATTTATGTGCAGAGATTTACCACTGCTCTCAGAAGTTTCTTGTTTTGTTGGGTTCTGATTTACAACACAAAAAAGTCTCTGAAAATGTTTCTGTGTGTAATTTACCCAGTTTGGGTCAGCCATCCTGGCCATGCTCCCTCTCAGCTTCTTGTGCACCTGCCCACTGGCAGAGTGTAGAGATGGTGAAAAGTCCTTGTCTTAGTGTAGCTCTCTATAGCAACAACCAAAACATCAGTGTGTTATCAATGCTATTATACTAAATCCATAATACAACACTGTACCAGCTACTAAGAGAAAACTAATTTTATCCCAGCTGAAACCAAAACACTGAAAACTACTTAGTTATTTGACATTAAGGATTAATCACTTGAACTTAGTGGGAAAATAGATCAGGTAACTTTTCCTGAAATAAAATATATGAAATCTATTTCCCTTCCTGAAAATTCCAGTTCCCAAAGTGCTATTAATTAATTAGTGTTGATTTTGTTCATTAAATATAAATCCCCCCGTTCAAACAGTTCTTGCATGTGCAAGACTTTTTAAGCAATGTGTGGTTCACTTAGAGGGCAGATGTTTGTGTCATGGTTAAAATGTTCTCAGCTGTATTTACAAAACTCTCCACTTCTCTCCTGTTTGAAAACAGGCAGCAGGGTAACTGTTTATCAGTTCAGATTCTCCTGAAAGTCAGGGAGACTTATTTTTAATATTGCATATAAATCCACAACTCCACCAGTAGTTGTTTCTACATGTGTGGCTATCAGGGAACTGCAGAAGGCTGCTACAACAAAGGAATGACTACAGGGAAGCTTCTCCAGCATAGCTGGAAAACAGAAAACATTATGATTTAGTATTGGGGTCAGATCCAAAATCAGCTGATTATCATTTATTAGTTCCAGAACTATAAAGAACTAAGGATAAGTCTCACCTGACCAATATAGACATCTGTAATATAGACACCTAACCAGCTACCTGACTACCAGGTGTGAATCCAGCTCCACTAGACAGTGGAGAAAAATGGGCATTTTTAGGGAGCAAACCAACTCCCTGCTCTAGCTGTCCATTACACAGTGAAATAGAACAGACATTTGAAGTGGCAATTCTTCCTTGACTTTGTTTTGAATTTAGATAGTGAGCTTAGAAACACATCTCTACCCTGTCAATTCTTGCAGCTGATTCCCCCTCAGTGGGTAGGATTTATCCCATCAGTTTTAAGCTCTTATTTTTTGATAGGTTTTGTCACAATTTGACAGAACTGTGCTCTCTCTATTCTCCCAGAGAGGGACAGACGTTGGCTCCTTCTGGGATCCTAACCTTTCTCCTCTTAAATCTGGAGAGAATGACTCACACCTGGTCTTGACGTAGAAGCTACTCAGGATCAATTGACATTTGTATCTATAAACACTGAATTTGGACTTGATATGGAAAGGAAATTTTAAGGAGGTGGATTTAACCAAAGAAAGTATCATACTGAACTATATTGACCAAAATTATTTGAATATAGTATTTTACTTTGGTCTTTATTTAAAAAGTTTATATCAGTCAACTGATGTAAATTAGGACAAACATAACTTTATAGAAATTGACAGTTACATTGATTTACACTGGCTGGTATATCAGAGAGAATATACAAAATAGACAAATAAATGATTGGAGATTTAACATGGGTTGTATGGTTGAATTTTTCTCTCTGTCACAGAGTCTATGAATATTTTTATCATGCTGATCAGTATCTGCAAATTATCACCTGTTTATTTCATTTAGCTGTCCCTTGAGTTACACCTTTTGTATTTTTCTCGGGATAGATCTTAATTAATTCAAGACATGCAAATGAGGTTTATAGGCTTGGAGTTTCATTGCTCTTCTTTGTTAGTCAGTAGAGACAGGTCTTGTGATGCAACTAAAATACGAATTTTATTTGATTTTTGGAAACTTCTTTATAATGGCAGGAAAACAATGACACCAGCTAAGATTCTAATTTTGCTTTTTAATCAAGTGCCTCCAGTGCAAAGGGATTGATTTGAGCCCTTGTGTCTGCCCTAAAAGTAACTCCATTTAGAGGCTCAAAATATCTGCAGTGGTAAAACAATCTTGAAAGCACAGACAAGAATTAACCTGGACTGTTCACAAACATTCCACATGAACCACCACTTTTAAAAACTGTTCCTACATCTGATGCAGCTCCATTTTAAGGCAGAGATTGATCTGTTTGCTTTTTATTTTCTACTGACTCAGTTTACCCTTCTTATAAAAAAAATTGAGTACTGGCATTTCTTTTTCACATAAACAATAAATGCTTGAATTTACTAATCCTTGCGGTTGTGTTTAGAGGCCATCTGGTGGAAGATATTTCTTAGAGAAGGAGAAAGTGTTTAATATTTTATGGTTTTTTTCTTCTATTCTGTAGGACAAAATATTTTATGTATATGTGTGTTTATATGTACAGAGAGAGAGTACAGATTTAAGTCCCAGCCACTGAAATTCAATGTATTCTTTCATTTAATTTCCATGGAAGTGGAAGGAAATCCTTTTAAGAGTGGAGCAAAGGAGAAAAGCAATCTGAAGTGCTCACCCATTATATCTTTTCTTTCGCAAATAAATGTGAAAAAAAAAAATTTAAAAGAATGCAAAAAGTGGTCAGGGAGTAATTAATTATCACTATGAAGCTCAGACTTTTATTCAATTATGCACAATTCATGATAATAAAATTATAATATTGTTCCACTTTATAATTCTGTGACCACACTTATTTAAGAAAAATGCAAAGATCAGGAAAAGCAGTGAAGAACAGAGCAGTATAATTAGTGAAATGGCATCAGAGCAGTATGAGGAAAAAGTTATATCAATGGTCTCTATATCACAGAAGCACAGAAGCAAAGGCTGCTGATTCTAAAATGGTCATCTCATTAATCTGATATATTGAAGAAAAGAGACCCACATCTTTTATTTGCATATTTGATTGATTTATTCTTAGTAATTCTTTTTATGGAAATTCTGTTCCAGAGACTTTAACTGTTTCTGATGCTAGAAAATTTAGTTTTCTTATTTGATTAAGCAAGTATCCCTGATCCTAAAGTACAAAGCTGCTTTCACCTTAGTGTTTTTTTTTTATCTCCATAAGCTACAGACAAAAATTAATTATGACCCATGAAAACTCTTTTCATAAACAAAAATGTTCACCTTATCCTTGTCCACAGCAGGAAGATTGGGACCATGTATTTTGGGAATAAAGGGCTGTGTCATTTGGGAATATTATTCTTCTAGCTTCCAGATGGGCACTCGCGTTTTCCTGAGCTTTTTATGCATTTTACCCCGTTACTGTTCAATAGAAATTTTGATTCCTTGACTTTGATGAATGTTTTAAACTTTGTGTGTCTTTTTGCTTGGGGGGTTTGGGGATTTTGCAATGTTTCTGTTTGGGTTTGTAGAAATTTTTCCTTCCTCTAAAAAAATAAAAAGCAAAAATGTGGGGAGATTTTGCATTACCATTAATTTCTGCCTTAGGTATTTAAGAAAAGAGAATCAAATTCTGGCTGGAAAAATCCTGAAATAAAATGCAGATATAGCTTGATGATACCACATGTTGCAAATGGATGTAGAAACACTTTAAATCTCTTAGTGACATTCCCAGTGTAGCACTGCAGAACTGTAGGCACTGACAGGTAAGGTCTGCTGCTGGCCTCTGGGCATGGGGAGAGATTTCCCTCTGCATGGACCAAATTGTTTTCAACTCTTTTTGCCAGAGCTTAATCTTCCTACACACTGTTAAAGGACCAAGAGTTTGAGTCCTCCTGTAAGGAAAAAGGTTATGCAGTTTATCAATGTAAACTCCACATTCCTGCTTCTTTACTTATGCTAATAACAAAGGTTTCACTGACTTCACTGGATATGAAATTAAGCCTTCATTGCCCTCAAGTAATGAAATCCATGTTTCCTTTGTCATTAACATGTCTGATTAAATTAAATAGAGAAAACTTGCTTTGGGATTTGATCTGGGTTCTCCTTCATGCTATTAATTAATTAATTGTAATCCAACCCTCTTTTTTTTTCTGGTTTTAGGGTTTTTTAAACTGGGTTTTGTTCAACTGGTGTCCATCAAAGTGTAACATTCACTTTGTCATATCACATGTATATTTCCTATGTGGTATTTTCAATATTCTGTTCTGTTGAAGAATTTCCTTTTATTTCTTTTCTTTGCATAGTTTTTTTCATATCATTTATATTCTTTAAATTCCAGATTATTTTCACAATTTTTGCTATGTGAAAAATTGTGGCTATTTTACCTATTCAGGATTTGTTATTTAAGAGAAAAGAATGGTAAAGGAAAGGCTTGATTATTTTGCTAGATTTTTTTGTTTCCTGATGGTATGAATAAGAAAGTATTAGCAAGAAAATAAGATAAAATGAAGACCTCCTTTTCTGTTATGGTATTTTAGATAAGTATTCACTTGTTCTAAATCTCTGCCATATTTCTGAGCTTCCTGAAACTTAATATGAGCGCCCAGGAGATGATTGGGTAACAAGGTTTGTTGATTTGGGATCTTTTGAAAACAATTCTAGTATAAAGCAGATATTCCATTTTTGTGAAAATTACTTCATAAAAACTCTAAATTGCACTAGTGAGATTAGCACAAAAAATAATTTGTGTTTTTTGTTATGTACTAGTAGTTCCCTTAAGAAAGCTGAGCTAAGAAGTTTTAAATTTGTTTTATTATAACAAAAAGGTTTTCCCTCCATGGTCCCAAAGCTGCCAGGTAAGGGTGTGGACACTGTGGAAAACATCAGACATATCATGACAAGTGAAATCATAATGAACGGGGAAAAAAAGACAGGACTGAAATAGAAATATTCATTACCCTGGTAATATGTTCTAAAATTGCTAAGTGCCAGACTGAGCCTCATCTGCTGTGAAATATTCTAATGACCAATGAGTACATAAGTCTAAGTGAATTAGGAAGTCCACCTAAATCAAATAAATCTCATAACTTAGTACTCACAGATCGTTATTAAACTTAATATGAAGGATAATAAGGTCTGCCCAGGGAAAATTTTATCACTAGAAATCCGTGTCCATAGGTGACTAGTAATTCCCTGTAATAATCCAAGACAAATTTTCTTTGAATGTCTAATAGTTGCTTGAAATACTTTGTTGTTTGCCTTCACTTATAATTTCCATCAAACACAATGAGAATACAGTGGTGGGACAATTAAAGCACACTCATGAACACAGATTATGTATTTTAGTATTTATTTAGAAACTATTTACAATTAGTAGATATATCTGCAAGTATGTGCGGGATCTCAGAACACCCCTTTGGGAGTCCAGAGTTGCTGAGACCGTGGTCAGGGGGCTCTGAGACCCTGGAATGATGCCCAAAACATCTGTGGGTTTGATTATAGCCCTTGAAACAAATTACCAGCTTTATATGAGAACCTAAAAGTCACAGGAGTTTAAGTAGTGTTATCACAGAGTGAAATGTAGATTTTAGGATTTTTGGGAATGGGGATTTTAGAACACAAGATGGAGGGAAAAGCACGTGTTTGGTCCTTCTTTCTTCTTCTTCTTCTTCTTCATTTCCATTTTCTATTGTGGAGCTGGCACTTTTGGATTGGTTTAGAGTAGAATTTCATTGTCTAACATAGATGATAGTAATTGGGAAATAATTGTAAGCATAATGTACATAGTTTATAGTATAAAAAGATAACACCGCCCTGAAGGAGAGAGAGATGCCCATGGCTGCCATGCAGGGCGAACCTTTGTCAAGCAGACAGAAAATATTCTAGATAACAACCAATAAACAACCTTGAGACCGGACAACTGGAGACCTCTGTTTTATTCTACAAACGCAGACTGAGAAAATAAGACCTTTCACACATCTCGGGGCAGCAAAAGCAACAAAGAACTCTGAGAGTATGGTTTGAAAATAAAGAATTATTAAGAAAAAACCCAACAAAATAAAAAATAAGAGATTTTGATGTGTTTTTATACTTCAACAGTCTTTAGTACCAGCAGTATATCAAAAGGATGTGTTGAAGATTCAAATTGACCTTACCGATTCCTTGTTCCTCCCTTTCATGCACAGATTTTAAAATGTTATCAATCTGGAAAGTAGCTGTCAGTTCTTGAGATAGAATTTCATATTCTCAAGTGGTTTAAATTAGAGTATTTACATTAGATGAAAACCTATTCCATTTAATATTAGTTGGGTGTTTTATGGCCAGTTTCCATTCAGATTGTGTTCCCATTCTGGAAAAACTTACACAATTCTTTGATGATCTGTGCTGAAGACTGGCCACCAAACTGTCTCTCTGTTGAGAGAGTGGTTAACAAAATCTCTGCCGTTAAACAGGAATAATACAAACACATATCCACACATCTACACATGTAGAGAAGTCCTTTGTTGTTGTAATAATATATGGTCTTTGTTTTGTATTTGGGACAGGAGCACTTTTTCATAAACAACATCTACCCCTGAGTGTTCTGCTGTTGGCACTCACCACAACACCTTGCTAGGACACCTTGAAACAGTGTAAGAACTTTTTACTGTCAGATGCCACTGTCATCTGTATCAAGTTCCTGGACTTCGCCTTTTTTTTTTTCTGACATAATTACATCCTAAAAGTCATCTTCTCTTCATTTTCCACATCTCATTTCTTTTTCTTCTTGGCTTGAAAGACTGAAATTACTCATTATCTGCTATAAATTGGCATCAACGGAGTTATCTCAATTCATACCAGCTGGACCAAAGCAGTGAACGGCTATAAAACTCTGTTTTATTTTATTATAGATTTGGCTTGGATGTAACCTATTATTGTATTTCACTGGCAGGGTTTTTTTTTTCCCTCCATCATCTTGTAATCAAAGTATTTAGTAAACAAACATACTAAGCTATAATAATTATCCTTAAGAATACATATATTTATGATGCCAGACAGACCAGATAAAGTGTGTCTGAAAAACTATTGCAGCAAATAACGTACAATGGTGTGTGATGGAAGTTCCTATGCAAACCCACAGAGGAGCTCAGAGAGTGAAGAGGATGTAAATAGACACATTAGTTCTAGAGCTCACTTACTACTGATGCAACTCTTTATTTGAGGCATTTGGGCATTTGAGTCATAATCTTAGAAAGATCATGCAGTTAGAAGTATTCAAAACCATGAAATTCTCTTGTATCTCTTTTCGGTTTCTGGTAGATTTGACTCAGACTGGTTTCTATTTCATCTGGCTGTGTTTACCTATTCCTACCTGTTTGCTTTTAAGATCATTTGATGAAGGTAATACCATTCAGTTTGAATCAGGATTATAATGGATCTGCTTTGCAGAAGAACAAATCCATCAGTGAAGAATAGGTGGGAAGAGCATTTTCTAGTATTCCAGTTTACATTATCCCCACAGCACTAGGTAGTATCACTCAATAATTTAACTGGCATTTAACTATAATGTTGTTAACTGATAGAAGTAATTATAGTGCTTTCTTAATATCACAAATCTCTTGTGTGCAGGATAGAAAGATATTGAATGGCATAAAATATGCAAAGGATTAGCTAAAAGTTCTGAGTTGATTTAAACTCTGAATTGAAAGAAGAATATATTTTTTAAAAATCATTGCAAGAACTACTTTTTAAATTTAATCAAGGAATGGGATCACAAACTATACAGGTGCATAAAAGTATAGCTGAAAAGTACATGAAGTGAATCAGAACTTTAGGTTGTAAATGACAGAACAGCAGAAGTGCATTGTGCTGATTTATAGCCTCCAGGAATCTGATATCTATATCAAAGGCCAGTGCAATACAAAAAGAAAAAAGACCTATCTTTTAGTTTCAGAAGTATTCTATATAACTGTACCTAGATGAATAACAGCACTAATTTAATCTAATTAAAATATCTAATTTTAGAAGTGTTATTTTTCCAACTCTGTTCCCCAGAAATACATATCAATATTCATATGAATATGAATATGAATTCATATTAATCAATATGAATAATCTGCCTCTTCACACAAAGGAGAGGCTTGCACATACATTTAAAATTAAAGGAGATTCATGATAAAAAAAAAAAAAATCAACATGTTTGATTAATATATTGTCCTGGCCAGTTGTTTATTGAAGAATAGATGAGCAATCTGGCAACAAGTACTCCCAAGTAAAGAGGGCAATAACAAAGCTGTTACCTGAAACCTTGAACTCCAGGTTGTCATTAAGTTGTACAACATTTTTGCCATGCAAAGGAAACTTGAATATGTTGATAAATGGGTATGTGTGTGTGTGTGTGTGTGTGTGTGTGTGTGTGTGTGTGTGTGTAAAAGCTCCTTCATAATTGTAACAGAAAAAGAGTCTCAAATTTACTAATAAATAGATTTTATCCATCCCAATAATATTTCACATTAATATCCTGAATGACCAAATTTTTTTTTCCCATCAAAAATTATCCTGATGATATGGATTTTGAGAAGATGCTGGGAGTTTGAATGTTTCAAGTAAATCCATTGTACTTTAGTCCCAAATAATTTTGTTTCTGCTTATAACCCCAAAATACAGTTTGCACATGTGATCTAATGAAGCACATAAACTGTTTTAACATTTTTTATCTATGCAGATATTTACAATTTGAGAAGAAAAAGTGATGAATTAAACTAATAGAATTTGCAGTAATGATTCCTCTTTCTCATTCTCACCTTTCCATTCTCTCTTTTTAGCTCTTTCCCCTCTCCTTTTTTTTCTTCTTCCTTTGCTCCATTCTTTCCTTTACTTCTCTCTAAAATCCAAAATAGAGAGAAGAAAAATGATAAAAGGGTGGGGGAAAGGGGGTGCAGAAGAGAAATGACAATCACCACAAGATAAATTTTATTTTCATATCAAACTCAAAATTTTCATGCTTTTCCTTGGTTCGGGGTGAAAAATAAGCCTCTTAAACTCTAAAATATTAAAGTTTCAAGTGAACCGGAATCTTATTTTAAGTCATCTTTATTTATTAGCAAAATTAATGTCATGTTATAGCTATACAATATTTGAGCTGATGTTTAAACTACTTTTTAATTCTACTCTTGAAGTTTCAGCTGTTGGATTTAGTCAACCATAATGCATGTGAGTATTGAGATTTCATAAATCAGATTCTTCTAATAATTCATCTGAGTGGGAGGGTGCTTAAATGGGTCCTACTGTGATTGAAATGTTGGATTTGGGTTTACAGTGTTGATTAGTGCAATTTTGCTCTCTTGCCCCATGCTGTATAGGTCTAATTGAGAAATTATAATAAAACCAACCCAGTAACACCAGCAGCTAGTGGAAAGACTCACTTTCCCTATGTCTTCACAGGAAGTCAAATTTATTGATCCAGTTTACCATGGTTAGCATAAAATTCAAACTATGGTTGCAGTTTTCATGTGAATCAACTAACCATATATACTTTTTTCCCTCCTGGAAAGTGGAACATTTAATGGATTGCAACAAGTATGATAAATAATTTTGACTAAATTTCAGAACACATCGTGGTTTTTTGTCATGGTGGTGCTTTTTTTAGTCCATCTTCTGTATTTTCTCAATCAAGTTGCTTCTTTTAAGGTCGAAACAGCTCAGAATACCTTTGATGATTAATTTCTCCTCTAATTTCTATTTCTAACAATGTTTCTTTCATCCTTGCTCTCAGGAACAGCATCTACTCAAAATTTAATTCAGTCCCTCACTTCCCCTGTGCTTAGCAGTGGTGAGGCCGTGCATGGAGCTCTGTGACTGTTTCTTGGCTCTCAGAACAAGAGAGACACGGACACAGTGAAAACAATCTGCAGATATGTGCTCCTCTGGATCTTCCCAAACATTGTCCTGAAGGCAGCCCTGCAGAAACATGATGTGTGACACTTCTGTTTGATCCCCTGTTAATTGGAGATACACAGCATGGATTCACATCTACCTTTTAGTGATTTTTCTTCAGGAAAGGAACTGGGCAACTTAAGGGGATTAAATCTTATGCTTATGTGCAAAGATAAATACCCCATGCACAGTGCTCTGTGTAAAAACGGTCTTGGGAGCACTCGCAGGAGTTGTTTTGCTCAAATTATATGTGGAGTGTTGGATTTGACTCTGCTTTTATTATATAAAAGCAGGACTGGGCAGAGCAGAGCAGATTACTATGGCATCACTTAGCTACCAATTATGCAAATATCTACATTATCAGTTACTGTCAAATGCAGCTAATACAACTATTTGCTTAATATTCAGTTCACAAGAAAGTTAATGTGCCATTCAACCGAGTTTATTGATCTCAACAATGATATTATGATGCTCTGGTGAGATTCAATTATTGCAGGAAAAATGCAGGGGTAAGGGGATGGATACCAGAGGGGATACAATTTCTCAGTGAGTTCAAGTTGTAAGAGTAACATATTTGAGATAACAAACAAAAAAGCTATTTGCACTGACACAGTAGAGACAAAATTGTGTAAATCAACAGCCAGATAGGAATTCAAGTTGTTATTAAACCACAGTTTGGACTCATTTCACAGTTTTCTACAGCACTGCAATGTGCTCGCTATTACTGTCACATACCCCACTTAGCAAGGCACAGTGGTACAGCCTAACATTCAAGGTGGTGTGCAGACTTAGCCACCTGATTTAAGCATTCAGAAATTAGCAGCTATTCCTTAACTTGCTGCCTATGCTTCTTTCTATAGTCAACGGAGACCAAGAAATATTTCCTGAAAAAGACATTCCAGACAGACATCATGAATCATTTTCTGATGGAAGCTCTCATACACTCTACTGATTATGTATAGAAACTAGATTAATAACTTCACTACCTAATTTAAAGATGGCTAAAATGAGTCAGGATGAATTCCATGCATTTGAAATTTACCAGTCCTGGATAACTAACCTGAATTAGAAAAGGACAGAAGTGGATATTAATTTGTCACTTCCCAGGATATCTTTGAATATCTCTCATGCCATCAGGTTTAGGGGTCAGAAGACTTCACAGGAGAGGTAGCTTGTGTAGGAATTGGAATCCTAGCTGGTGGCAGAGGAATGCAGCAGCTGACTTCTTTATTGGCATTATATAGATATTTTTATTTGAAGATTCAAAAGATCATAAAGGCCAGACTTGACTCTCTTTGCTGGCCACATTTGGCTTTCTGGCCTGAGAGTGCACATTGCCATCTCATATCCAGCTTCTCATCCACTAGAATCCCAAAGTCCTTCACAGGAGGGTTACTCTTAATCAATTATGAGCATGGACCACCATTATGATAAGAGGGATGAAGCAAGACTCTACAAGAAAAATCTAAGAGAAGTGGGATTGTTCAGTCTACAAAAGAGATCAGAGTGACTTGATTGGGGTCTTTTCGTGCCCAAAGAGAGCCTACAAGAAAGATGGAGAAAATTTATGTACAAGAGCATGTCGTGACAGGAAAAGGGACAATGGTTTCAAACTGACAGAGTATGTTTTGGAATAGATATTGGGAAGAAATTCTTTGTTCAGAGAGTGGTGAAGCACTGGAATGGGTTGCCAAGAGAAGCTGTCTCTTAACAACGCTCTGGCCAGGTTGGATGAGGCATTGAGCACCCTGGTCTAGTGGGAGGTGTCCCTACCCATGGCAGAGGGTTTGGAACAAGATGTTCTTTAAGATCCCTTCCATTCTGTAATGATTTTGTGATCTCGATATCTCAAGCTGAATGCATTCAATAAATTATTCTCTTTTCACTTCATTAAAGAGTGAAAAATAAGTAGATGCAGATGCTTGTTTGGGATTGAAGACAAATTTGTATTAGATCTTATGCTTTGTACTGGATGTCAAACATCTTTCCACATACTTGTTAATCTAGCTCAAAATTCAGCCAGACCTTTCTCCAGGTATTGTAAGGGAAAGGAGTAGTAACCTTCCAATCCTCCATCTCTTATATCGATATCTCCTTCATTTCTGTTACGAAAGGATCTCAGTAATTTTTCTTTCTTTTCTCTGTATATTTGAATTACATAAACACTTAACATGATGTGAGAGCTTATAAACAATTCATCTGGACATCACATCCTGATCTTCATCTGTTTTTCTCCTTCCCTCCCACGGGGCATTTATTTTCTTGAAAATAAGTCAGCTATGCATTGGACATCTCTCAATGCTGCATAGACATGTAGCAGAATCCTCAAAACTATCATTTGCTTTTAACCTTTCCATTCCCATGCCATGTAGTCACTAGATCATTTGTTGCATGGTGAGAACTGATTTTTGTCACAAATGCGTTCAGCTTTAGAGTGAAAGATGAGGTAGCCTCTGACCTGGTAAAATACATCAGTGTCCCTTGATGGCTTGCAATATCAAAAGATCTAGCCCAGCCTTTTCCATTTGTCTTGGGATTTTTACATCTAAACAGATCCATACTGCAGACAATTACCATCAGCAGATGGGGAGGGAGAAAGAAGATATGTAAAATCAGACTTTCTATTGTGACTTTTGCTTTCTGTCTTATCTAGTTTCACTATCCCTGTAGTTCCTTACAAAACTGACACCTTTTGCCATACTACAATTACTGTTCATTTTTCCAAGGTTATATGTAGTTAAATTATTGACATATTGGAGTTCTAGTTCAAGAACTGCAGTATCTGTGTCCTCTGTTTCTAAGCCCTGAACAAGCTGAACCTGTATAATAAACCTGGCAAAAAATACATTACAAACACTGACCTATCATGAAAAAGTCTGTCAGCGCAGACTCACTGATGCATTGACTTTCTCTTCCTTCTGCCACACAAATCTATCTTTTCCCAAACCAGAAGAGTATGGAACAGCATAGCACAGAGACACCAGCTAAGGGTGTTAGGCAGTAGTGGGGACTCAGTAAAGATATAAGAACAGGGCATACAGTAATATAATTCACAACTGTATTTCCAAGTTGCAAAACTCTTTTGCTTAGTGACTTTTTCAGCCAAAATATTTATGCAAATTTCTATGTTTTATATCCTTTGATGGGGTTTATTTCCAGGGGACTGTATCACTGAGGTTCAGGAAGAAGGAACTGTGGTGCTAAAAGATGAATAGACAGGAAGGACAAAGGTGTCAAATAAGTGAAGGGCTCCACACTGTGGAATGGACCCATGCTAGAGTGGTTTGTGAAAACTGCTGCAATGAGAAGTGCCAACACTGGAGCAGTTTGTGCAGGGCAGTCTCCCCTAGCACAAACTCAAAGCTGGAACAGTAGAAAAGCATGAGGAAGAAGGAATAGTACAGATTAAGTGCTATAAACTGTGTCTAACCTGTGTTCCCTTTCACTATGCACTGCTTGGAGGGAACAAAGTTGATGAGTTGGGAGAAGATTTGAGTGTGTGAAGAATGGTAGGGTGAGGGGTAAGTGCTTTTAATTTTATTCTTGTTTCTCACTAACTAACTATGTTATTAATTGGAAAAAAATTAATCCTCCCAAGTCAAGTCTGATATGCCTGTGACAGAAACTGGTGAGTGATTTCCTTGTCTTTGTCTTGACCCATGAGCTTTTTCATTGTATTTTTTTCCCTGTGTCCTGCAAGAAGATGGTGTGATAGAGCAGCTTGATGGGCACGTCTCTGACAGCCCAGGCCAACCCAACACTCAGTTTGCAAATCCAGATCCTTCCTGAAGACTCTGGTGAAAGGACATAAGGGAATTACTAAGTATCTACCTTTGTAACTGTATTAAAGTATTTGGCTACAAAGAAACCAAGAAGTTACTGAGTTTTTCCCAGAGATTCTTTTCTCCAGTCTACTACTTTTTTGGACAGACAGTTAGATACATTTTTTTTTTTCTGGACTTTGTAAGAAGCAAGTAAAACCTTAACTACAAACTGTAAGGGAGGTATTTATTTCAGGTAGAAAAAAAAAAATCAATATTTTTTTCTCCCAGCCCTATTCTCTACTTCCTAGAGCAAAATTTTCTTTCTTAGCTTACAAAAAATGTTCACATCTGACAAAACCATAATCATTCACTTTAAAAAATATAAAGAAAGAAAACCTGCCTAATGAATTTAAATGCAAAACATGCTGGATTGCCAGATCAGTGAATTTGCTAATTCAGTATGTAAATCTGTCCAGGAACTCTCTCCTACAGAGAAATTAATTCACTGCTTGTGCAGTCTCTGGATAATGATAATCTATTGGTCTCTTCAGTTGACTGCACTGCAAGGTAAAGATAGTTGATAATATTCTGCAAACATTGGAAGACGGTCTTGCTTTCCTCTTTTATGTGAAGGATCAAGTTTTAAACACTTGACTTGTTTAGAGAACCTCCTTCTCATAAAGATAGATGCTTCTAAAACAGAAGTATAGCTTTTCTAAGTATATGGTCACTGTACCTTGACATGTATAATCTCTTAGATGTCAGAATAAACTCAGCCACTGCAACACTGAGCTTCTTGGCATTAGCAGGAACAACGTAGGTCAGTGCTCTGCATTTTCAACAGCAAAATCTTTGAGCATTTTTAGAGGCCTTCTTCAATTGTTGTGGTATATGCAGATTCCCAGATCTGGCATGCTTTTCTCTCTTACACAAGTTTTCTGTAAGACATTCCTATCTGAGTTCAAAACAATAAAATATTCCAGAAAATTGTTACTGACATGGGAATATCAAATTTAATTTCCCTCTTTCCTTTTTGCCTTACAATATGTCTATTTGTTCATTCTCTGCCACATTCTCCTATACACTTGAATGAAAATGATTATTTATTCCAAATCATTTCCTTTTCTATTTTTCTTCTCCTTGTAGCTGACACGCTGTCACATGCACTCTTCATCTGGTACATTAGTCAGTTCCTGAGGCAATGAACATCCGCCAGGTTGTATTTGGCAAGGGGAAGAAGTGAGCTCGCACAACAGAAGATTCTTGGATCCCAGGCAGAAACTTCCCCTCACCGAACCACATCAATAAGGGACAGATTTTAAGATTTGTCACATCAATATTCTTAAGTCCCTAGATCAAATCTTTATCTGTAGGATCCGAGCCATCAAGATGTCTAAAGCAGCATCAGAGAGGTTAATCCATGATACACATACAAGATAACACAGTTTCAATGACCTCACTAGCAGCAATCATCAAGTTCATCCTCCCAGTTTAACTGTATTGATAGAAATAGATTTATAAACAAACTTCCTTAGACAAATTCATTTGTTGACAGGCATTATCAAGACAAAATTATTCCAGGTGCCATTGGTATGACTAAAGCTGTAGATATCATTATTTTTTCTAATCTGATCATTGTGGTGTTTGGGACAAAAGACCACGAAGAAATGAGAAAGCAAGAAAAATACAACCAAAAGACAAGGAAAAAAGTTTATTTACATTCCATATTCTGCATTCAAATTGCAGTTCTTCTATACTATACATTTTATTTCACATCCTCAAGATGAAAATTGCCCAGATATTAAGAGTTACATCCATACAGGTTCATTATTGGCAGAGCTATATAGCTCTAAACTGAAAAGGATCCAAAAACTAGATTTCGCTTTTGAAAATACTTGAGGGATTCAGTAATTTAGAAATATTTTGATAATGTCTGGAATTGTTCTGAATGGACAGATTGCATGAAAAGAATATCATCTGCTCTCTTTTTCAATTTTTGCTCTCTATGAAGGCAACAAAACCACCCACGTTTTTCTAACACCTGAGTGGTTACAGGACTCTGATTTAATTCCAGCTTCATATCAAAGGGTTTCAGATTTGAAATTCTCTAATGCCTGTAATTTTTTCTAACCACCATCTTCTAAGTTCTCCAAATGAAGAGCATACTTCAGCCCTCAGTGACTGCAATATTATTCTGCAGAAAATTGGGACAGGTGGTGAGAAGACAGAAATAAAGAAAAGTTATATGTGTCCAAGTGGTTAAAATAGTCACTTGAATAGGAAAAGTGTGAGGGTTTAAACTCTACACACAGGACTTGTTTAAGTATGTCCTTTTTTGAAAAAAAAAAAAAAAAAATTCTTCATTAATTTTTAAAGTACCAAATATTAGAGCTATCTGTCAATTTGTTAGATTTTAGGCTTTGTTGCTAACATCAGCCAAACATACTTTAAAGAAAAATAACATCTGAATAAAGGAAAGAGCAAAATTCATGTGCTCTCTTGAAAACAAAACAAAAGGATAGAATTACTTAAGGACATATTGGCTAAATAACTAATGAACATATATATAACTTTAAAAGCTCTGAAATCAGTGTTGCTTCCTGCCTTAGAGAAGAAAAAAGGATGTTGAAGAGAAGCAAGAATGCTGTCATGTAGAGAAGATTCTGGGAATTGCTTATGTTAAAATGCTAATCTAAAAATAGAGGGCAGAAGCTCTCAGAAAACAAGACCTGATGTGTTTAGGTGATCTACCAAATAATTATTTATACATATCAAGTGGATGTAAAATATAAACTAGAGAAGCTGTTCACAGGCAGAAGTCAGAGCAGTTTTCCTCTGCTTGAAAGCTGAGACAGTTGGATACTGTCAAGGCATACTCCTTATTTCTGTGTCTTGTTCAGTTTTACTTACAACAGCATAAACAGGAGAGTACTAAAACCCTATTTTTCCTTCTTAGATCTCACAACATTCTACTCTACAGACTGCAGACTGCTAGTAAGAGCATGCTTCAGGAAAGAAGTAATACTGTTTTGAATATCTGAAATGAGGTGAATAAAATGTTGATCTGCTTCATCTGAAGATAGTATTCTAAGTATCTGCCTATTGCATAAAAAGAAACTTGCTGGGGGTTTATTTTCTTGGCTTTTTGTTGCTTTTTTAAAAATATGTATAAAATTAAAATGGAGGTCTTTTCTGCATTTTGGATCAGTTCAGTTAGTTCTGATGTTAAGGATTTGGATGAGACACAAAGAGAGGGATTCTGGCTGATCCCTAGATTTGGATGTCTGTAAAGGCATTATGTGTCTCTAAAACCCCCTTTCAGTCAGTGGATATTGTGGCAGTAGGGCACAGGTGGAAAATCCATTCAGGTATTGAGCTCACATGGGCTCAATTCTGTTATCTTAATGTGCCCTCAGAAATCTGTAGCAGGACTCACAGATCCAACACAGAAAGTTCAGGAGACACACATCCTTCTGGATCACACTTTGGGAAGCAGATAAGATACACAGGGTGTGCCAAACAGCATTAGATAGTTTAGCATACAAATCATGTTCTATTAGTCTACCTTTGGGTGGTCTGAAAAGTTCAATAAGCTCTATTGATTGTATTAAGTAGTTCAAGAGTAGCTTTCAACAGACACAGACAGGTAGATCAGCCATTCAGCTTCTTAAAGATACACACCCAGTACCTTATAAAATATCCTGTATCCTGACTGGCTGCGAGCTGCTGTTGCAGAAGGACATATTTCTTCTCTAGGTGTTGAATATTTTTTTCCAGCTCAATTTTAATGTCTTAAGTATCCAAAGGTACCTTTAGCAACATATGGTCTCTCTCTCATGACGTCTTACCTGGAGTACTGTATCCATGTCTGGCATCCTCAAAACAAGAAAGATCAGTACTTGATAGGGTTACTTCAGGCCACAAAGATACTTGGAGGACTAGAGCACCTCTGCTATGGAGACAGGCTGAAAAAGCTGGGATTGTTCAGCCGGGGGAAGAGAAGGTTCTGGGAATACCTCACTGAAACCTTCCTGTACCTTGGAAATGTCTTTGATTAGGAATAGTATTTTCCAGTTTAGTACTGTGGCTAAAACCACTAGCTGTTTCCCCATACAGTTGGAAGCACAGAGATAAGAAGAAATTTACTGGAAATGAAATAAGATAAGTGAACAAACAGTAACATCAACAATATTAATAACAAAAAGTATAAGAGAAAGAAATTATTTGCACAGAAAGCCTGTGGCAACAAACAATGCCAGACAGCTTCTCCCACCAAGTTTTATTGACTGGAAGGAACTTCTCCTCCTAGGAGGTGAGAGTCCCTATTCCCCATCCACTCAATTATGAATGCTACAGCATAATCTCTGTATTTTACCCATATCCACTCCGAGTTAGTGCAAAAATTAAACTGGTCTTGGCTAGAACCACAGCATACATTAAGGGGGCTTATTAAAAGGAGGGAGAGGACTTTTTATACAAGCAGAACATGAGGACAAGGGGCAATGCTTTTAAATTGATAGAGAGTCGATTTTAGGCTAAATGTTAGGAAGAAACTCTTCACCCAGGGGGTGAAGAAGCACTGGAACAAGTTATTTTGAGAAGTTGAGGACACCCCATCCCTGGAAGCCTTCAAGTCCAAGTTGGATAGGGTTCTGAGCTGCCTGATCTGGTGAATGCCCTCCCTGCCCATGGTTTTTAAGACACCTTCTCTCCCAAAACATTCTTTGATTTTATGAATCCTACATTTACAAAATTTAATTGAGAATCTACACTGAAACTGAGTAACCTTTTGTTGCAGCAGCTTGAGTGGGCTAAGAACAAAAAATCCTAAATTTCTCTTAGAAAAATAGTTTTCTCCAAGAACCTTGAAATGAAAGTACCAAGAAAGAAAGAAACAAACAAATTATGAAATAACTGAACTGTTTGGTAAGGATTAAAAAACAACTTTAAAGGTTCAACATTTTTCAGGAAAGTACAGTTTTAAGTATCATGATTTTGTTCTTCACAATCTAATTCTTTAATTGTAAATTCTCTGAAGCAGCCTGTTATTATGCCTGACTATTACCTAGCATGGTATTGCTTTCAGATGCAGGCTTTGTGTTTTGTCATAATAGAAAGAGCAAATAACACTAATAAATGTACAAACTGCTGGAGAACATAGCCCGCTGCCTAGTAATTAACTTGTGTGCACGTATATATAATCCACACGGTTTCAATGCCAAGAGCTCATATATTACAGTTTAAAAAACATTGTCCCAGTTATGTGAGCAAGTTCCCAACCCTGTGGCTGTTTCTTTGAAGAGGTACCTTTCTGGGTCAGAATTCAAGATGTCTGTACACATTTCAATGTCCAGGTTTAGGAACAGTCTCTGTTGGGAAGACAGCCCCATCTCTTCAAAGCACAAAACCTTATTGTTTCAGAGACATACTTTGTCACAGTGTTAGCCGTGGACTCATCATAAATATTTATGCTTTCAGCAAATGGATCTGCTGTGCCAATAAACACTGGTGTTTTGTCTTCTTTTTCAATATTTCATGAGTGATTTGCAAAAGCTAGATTGTACAGTGACAGGTAACACAGTCCTCTTCAGCAGCATTGACTTGGAGTTCAGAACCATGGAAAACTCAAAAACAAATATCACAATTGCATTGTTTTAATGTTTCCATTTCATAGTAATTCTCCTGTGTAATAAGGCTTGGAAAAGGATGTCTTCTAACTGGTGAAGATGTACTCTGTTTCCAGTGACTAATTCCAGACAATGAAGAGTGCTCATTTTGGTTTTTTTATCATTTCTGATAGCATTCAGATAAAACAGAATGGAAGTTCTTTCAGGCTACAAAATGAACATATCTCAAATATATTCCTTTACAGTTACACCTAACTGACACAGTGTTGCTTTTATCATTCTACAGTATAGAACTATAGTGTTCAGGAAAATATTATGATCACACAGCTAAAGTTAAAACTCTGTGTTAATATACACAGACACCCATGTCTAAAATTCTTCCCAGGCTCTTTTATGTGTTCAAAGGCACAGTGCCGTAATATGCCATTTTTGTAATATTGTAAATGATTTAGTAACCTGCCTCTCCTAAGCTGTCTTTGATTTTGCAAGGAGCTTTTCAGACTAATGAAGATAGATATGGATAGCACATTAAGGCTTAGACAGCAAAACTCTGGAGTTTATTTTATTGTAAAGTTGTTATTTTACTGTAATTATGCTCTTTGCTGTACGGTTCGTTTAAAATGCTGCTGGGGTCAAGGTTACTTGCTCAAGGCTAAGAGATAAGTTTGATTACTACTGAAAATGCAGAAATAAAAGTATATTACTTTAAAATTACTTGTACTTGTTCTTTTTTTTTTAGTGGGACAGGAATCATGGACAGCAACAAAAGAGTTCATCAATGTAGAATGAAAGTTATCTTTTTGAGTAAGAGATGAACAGAGATCTCTTGATACAAATCAGTCACTTAAAACACTTTCAGTTTTATAATTCTTAGAATGCTGCCATTTGTGGGTCTTCCTTACAGTGAAGAAATGCAGGAATACATTATTCCAAGGTCAAATGGAAATCATGAATGGACTGATTTCTTCTTTCTTTTCACTGCGCTAAAGAAAACTTATTGTCTGCAATAATATTGAGAATAATTTTTGAAGTTTGTTTCAATATCCTGAGAACTGCTGGTCACTTTTTATCTCTAAGATACAAATGGCCTTTTTTTTTTTTCTTTTTTTTCTTTTTTTTTTTTAAGTACAGTACACACAAGATTAGTCCAAAGTTCTTGGTAGTATGGAAGTGGAGCCACCCTGAGCTATTGCTGTCTCCATGCAGTCTTTATTTGACAGCAAATATAGGGCTGTAGAAAGTTTCTGATATTATTAGACACGTTGAAGAGTAGCTGGCAGAATTTCCAGTCTCAAGACAAGGAACATGACAGTGATTTGCAAATAAATTGCAGAGACTTACTGGGGGCAGTCACAAGGAAAAGTAATACTATACCAATTTCCACCATAACTCCTCAGCTTTAAGCAGCTGCTGCAGCTTGAGGCTAATATCTTGCAACAAAGTTGCTCCATGAATATGACCTGAAATGTGATGTATAATCCAAGTCTAGTAGTAGTAGTTGTATATATATATAATTAAATTGATTTTAACACAAAACTTGAAGGAAAAGAACTTTAAACTTGACTGTGATCTCCAATGAATAATATCCATTACGTGTTTCATGAAGACTGGTGCCCATATATTTTATGTAATAAAAAAAATGAAATTTATTCAATATGAAGTACCTAAGAGGGAGTATATTACCTGTATATATATTTGTATATGCACACACATATACAAACAGCCTAGTTTCATCCTGCACTCCATTGTGTCCATAATTCTGGTGTATACAATGAAAGAAAAACATTCAGCTGATGATTTATCACCTGGATATCGGTCATATTATCTCAGATGGATTTCTCTTTGATTCTTATATTACTCCACTGCCTACAGAACAAAGATGAAACTAGGTCAGCTTAGATGGTTAGCTTTAATTCATGATCCATTGCTCAGAATTAAGTAAACTCATTGGACTTAAATTCTGAAGAAAAGAAGAAAATAAGTGCATTATGGACGCATGGTGAGATGGGCTCTGAAATACTGGAGCTCTGCCCTGCATTTTACACCATGATCAGCACAGTGATACCATGATGCTTGATCTGCCTGTCAGATCTACCTGTCAGGAAATGGCTTCAAGATGAAAGAGGGTAAATATCAATTAGATATTAGGAAGAAATCATTCACTATGAGGGTGGTGAGGCACTGGCACAATCTGTCAAGAGAAGCTGTGGATACTCCATTCCTAGAAGTGTTTAGGGCCAGATTGGATGGAGTTTTGAGAAACCTAGTCTAGTGGAAGTTGTCCCCATCCTTGACATGGGGTTTGGAACTAGATGACCTTTAAGGTCCCTTCCAGCCCAAACCATTCTATGATTCTACCATTAACAATCTGTCCTGGTTTAGGGCAAATTTGGGAGGAAACTTCCAAAGAGGTCCTTCTAGAAAGTGGATTCAAGTGACCTCTCCCCCCGCTAGTTTGGGAAAAGATTTCCTTGGAGAATAATGGAAAAAACTGTTTATTTAACAAGCAAAGTATTCACAAGCATAAAAAATAATATTAAACAATAAAACCTTTTGCTGTTCTGAAAAGATGGTAAATTCACAAAGTCCTTGTCATGGGGTGTAACTCAGCTCGTTCAGTCTCTCAGTCCCTCCTGCACTGGAAAATGCCATGTCCTGGACCTTGGTGGGCCACAGGTGTGAGCTCCTGGTGTTCTCGATTTTCAGAGCAGGGCTGAACTGTTCCAAGAAAAAGAGAAGTCACAGTCTGGGGAACTTCTCTGCCTCAGCTAGCTAAGAAAAACCTAACTGAAAAGCAAAGGAGAGCTCTGTCCTGCTGTCTGTGCTGCAGACAGCAGTCAGTGAGAAGGAAATCCAGGGGAACAAGTGCAGTTTCTGAAGACAAACTGCCTGCTTCTTTCCCCCCTTCACTCTCAGAACCAGTCTCAAAGGTGCAGAACTCAATATCCAGCATAAACAGAACAGATAATTGGGGATACAAGCATCTTAAAGTCACCCTAGGACACCACCCGTGAAATTCATGCAGTTTTGTTACTTTTTTTTCAGTTTCTCACACTGTTTGTCACATTTGGCAACTCCTCACTCAGTGTCCAGCACTGATTTTTCCACATCTTTTGGATGTGTTTGTTTAGCTTAACTTCAGGTCAAACTAGGCAGACCTTGTCACACTCTAATCATTTGTCTGCAGAAAAAAAAATCAAGGGACCAAATCCGAGGCTACAGACATTGAGGATCTTCAGGACGGATATTCTTTATAGCCTTCAAATTCTACGTTCATGCATATGAGACATAAATGAGGTAAAAGCATTTAGCATTTCCTAAAGAGGGAGATGAATGGAGCTCAGTAACTTTCACATCCATACCCTGGTGTGTGTGTGAATATAAACCCACCTCAGAGCTGTACTGCCTTTTGCCAAGAGCAGCAGCTACTACAGGTGCCTTATAACTTGCAGATGAGTCACATTCTTGGAAACTGCTAGAACTGTAGGAATGTTCTTAATTCAATGCTTATCTCATGCATTTTATATATTTGCCTGAGTGAGAATGTTCTGTCTTCAGCTAATGTAGCATGGATTTTGCTTGTGGAATCTTAGGAGGCAATGTATAGTTTGTCAGATATTAGAAAAAAAAAGAGAAAAATCCTCTAACAAATAGGAGTATTCTACTGAATTATCTGTTTTTGGATCATAGATCTTCCAAACAATTGGATACTGGTTGTTATTAAGAGTCATGGTTTAACCCCAGCCAGCAGCCAAGGCCCACACAGCCACGCTCTCACTCCCTCACCAGTGGGATCTGGGTGAGAATCAGAAGGGTAAAAGCTGGAAAATTCATGGGTGGAGATAAAGACAGTTTAATAAGGAAAACAAAAGCCAAGCACACAAGCAAATCAAAACAAGGGGAAAACTCCCTGCTTCCCATGGGCAGGCAGGTGTTCAGCCATCTCCAGGACAGCAGGGCTCCACCACAGGTAATAGTTCCTTGGGAAGAAAAACATCATCACTGCAAATGTCCCCCCCTTCCTCCTTCCTCCCCTCACTTTATATACTGAGCATGATGTCACATGTCTGGAGTATCCCTTTGGTCAGTTTGGGTCACCTGTTCTGGCTGTGTCTCCTCTAACCTCCCCTGCTCCCCCAATTTCCTCCCCTGTACGAAAAGCAGAAAAGGTCTTGGCTCTGTGTAGGCCCTGCTCAGCAATAACAAAAATATATTTTCATTATCAACATAAATCCAAAACACAGCCCCATACCAGCTACTGGGAAGAAAATTAACTGTAACCTAGACAAAAAAAAAAATCACACTCTGTGTTCCCAAATTTGTTTTCAGAATCTAAGTCTCAGTAAGAAAATTTACAGTTCACATTTTAGATTGAAAATTATACAAACAGATTGCTTTTGTTAAATTTTAGCTCTTAATGCATAATTAGTCCTTCAGTTAGAAATTAGAAACATCTAAAAGATAATTCTGGTCTCTCATTTGGAATTAAGAAGGATCTACAAAATAATTCTTAACAGCCAAAATTATCTTCTTTTTTTTTTTATTTTCTGCTTTTTTCCCCCCTTGTTTTATTTTTCCCTGTCTCAACTTTCTTGAAGGTCATATTTGCATAACAGTTCAGATTGCCCATTCATCCAATAAAGATAGTTTTTTTTCAAGTTGGAGATGCCCATACTGACACCTGAAACTTCTACACATCTTAGAGAAGTATTAGTCAGAGAGATTTATTTCTTCCCTTTTGAAATTGCCTTAATATTTATCATGGTGTGTAATGACTGAGTTATATGGTTGATTGTTTCCAGGTATTAGTGCAATATGAATATATTAGCAGTCACTTTCTTACTGTAATACAGCACCAAATCAAATAATATAAAACAGATTGAAATGGTTCAATATGTATTTACAATCTCTTAGAAATGAACAATCAGAAAGTATAGAAAATATAGAGTAGTATGTAATGCTTCTTAACCTTGTTTCAGCAATTGCGAAGGGCAGTTCTGCCCCAGCTTTTAAGTGACTGAAAATGCTTAAAGAAAGTTAACAAGCAGGTTTTTATGTACTCATCAAAAGCTCTGTATCAATAGATTAGGAACCTAATATTGTATTCCTGCTCTGTTTGATAACCTTCATTTTGTCAATTTATAATTGAAGTTAAATGATTCACAGAGAAGATAAAAAAGGAAGTGTAGAAGAAATGTATGTCACAGTGAAAAGAAGATGCCTTACAGAGTCTTTGAAAGTGTGAAATAAACTGACTACTTATAGGAGGCTTTTTATCACTTTCTATGCTTTAAAATTATTTAAGCTGTTAGATTCTGATTAGAGATGTGAAAAATAATAAGTGATCTCTAATTTGATATCTCCACCTACCAGTTGAACCACTTTTATAATGGACCAGTCACAAGGATCATCATGTTTCTATGAAATTATTGTAAATTATGAATTCCATATTTTCAAAGGGAAATTTGTGAAATTTTTCACAGGAGAAATATGGATTAATCTTGCCCTGTAAAATTAATTTCAAAATATTTCTGCACTCTACCTCTTATTAAAAAAGTAGTTGGGTTTTTTGTTTTTTTTTTTAATTGCATTAAAATTACCGTTTTGTAACTATTAAATATCCTCCTCATATATTCAAAAACATGTGGAACAGATCTTCACCATCTGTCTCTTCTGGATCAATATTTATTTTAAAATATTATGTTCTTTTCATTATTATTATTATTCCTCATGGGTCCTTTGTTTCATTTCATAACCTGTCCCAGATTTTTCACTGGCTTCTTTTTGAGAAACTTCAGGGTCAATTTTTAACTATTGTCCTCTTCTGAGACCTTTCTAATTCTGACATACTTAAATATTAGCTTCCTTCAGTCAGCATTCTGAACAAAGGGGGGCTATTCAGCACCTGAACAGCACCATCTTTGCTGGTGACATGAAATTCACCTCAGTGCAAAGCAAATAAATTCTGAATCTACAGGGCTGACAGTGATCCTGGTCCAGGCTTGCAGCCCCTCCTGCCTCTCCTCCTCCTCCTTCTCCTCCTCTTCTTCCTCCTCTCCCCTTTGTCTTTGAAGGACTATTTCTCACATATTTTCTCGTTATTCCTCATTGTGCCTGTGTGGTGCCTTACTCTTCCTCTGGTGTATTTTCACAGAGGCTTCTCCAAACTTTAGAGACATACAATCCCTGCTCTACTTGTGAGACAAGTGCACCTGCTGAACACACCTGGGGATAGGCAAAGGAACATTCTCCATAGTAAGTGAGTGACTGAGGTTGCAGTTATGCTGAAGGAAAAAACTTAGTTATTTTATGGCATACAGGAATAAAAAAACTTCATCTCTGAAGTTTAAGGGGTTTAGGGTTTTTGTTTTCCATTCTGTGAAAGACTGGGGGACTGTTTAAACTTAGAACATTAAAACTAGAATATTATGAGTTAGTTTGGAGTTCAGGTTTTCAAAAAACTGCAGTATTTCAGAAGCATGAAAAAATACAGAATGCATTGTTTTAAACTGGGGAGCACCTCCACCCACAAACTGAAAGAAGATTGAAAGTTTACTTACTTATAGTGTAGAGGTATCTTCATGGGAAAATTGCAAATAGTGAAGACCATGTCACTGTGGTGGAGAAAGAAATAAAAATAATAAAAAATTAGGAGCTGAAGCCAGAAAAAGATTCAGTGAGAAGTCAGCTTCTTAACAGCAAAGTTGGTTAATTATTGGGATAGGCTGCTGAAGAAAATGAGGCAATTTCCTTAGTTTCCTGTCTTTAAATGAAAACTAAGAAAATTTCATTAAATGTTTCCTTCAACTAAGCTTAAGTTACTGGGCCTAGTGCTGAACTATACGTAATTTAAAAGTACATTTTTGCTTTAAAGACTGAGTCATGTATCATTTGCAACAAAAAGTCAAAAATATATTTTTAATGAAAAGCACTTTCCTCAAAAATGATTGATTTATTCATATGCAAACAATGAAATCAAAACTGAAAAAAAAGAAGTTTCAACTGAGATAAGAATCAAATCCCTGAGAAAGTATCTTTTCCTTCAACATAAATAACAAGAGTTATTCTGATTTGCTCTTAAAGTTTCAAAAGTGCTTATTTGACACTGTCTATTCTTTTCTGTGCTTCCTGAACTCTGATTTTGATTGTTTCTGAGATTCTTTGTCTGATCAATTTATACTCTGGAGCTGTGTTACTATTATGCTAGTTAAGGGAATTATTGATACTTTTTAACAATATTGGAAATAAATGCATCACCAACATCTGTAAGAAAGTGGCTCTTCTGAGGATGGCCTGTGACATCAATCTGCCATGAAGTCCCAGACTGTATATGTAGGACAGTTCTCAGGTTTTAGCAGAACTAGACTGTTTTGTCACTGGACTTAGGAACCTGCCTTCTCACAGCCATTAATCTTTTAATGTAGAAAAGCCATGTCAACAGGTGTTGTCATAACACTGTTAAGTGACATAAGAAATGTGATCTCCTGCTCCAGCTGCTCCAGCTCAGTTTTCTGCTGCCCAGCTGCTAGAGTCCAGGCCAGTGCCCAGGATGGATTCAGGGTCTCTGCTCACACTGAGGGGTGCAGCTGCTGCTTTCCCAGCTGCACGTGTCCCAGAGACAAAAAAAGAAAGACACACAAACACAGAGAACACTGGCGTGGCAGATCACACATACTGCCACACACAGGACTCACATACAGCATAGACAGGGAGCCAGGCCCCCTCTTTCTCTTTAGCTTACATAGGGAAGAGGTCAGTCATGGTGGCACACACACACTCCCACTCTCTGTGTTCACAAGCACAGAACTATTTGCGAATCCTTCGAGCATTGCCACAGCCCCTGTGTTGTCTCTGCTCCCTGCTTGGATCCCTTAACCTTAACTACCCCATGGGTCCTCTGCTTGCCTGCTGGTCCAGCTTGGCGTTCACTGCAAACACACGCACAGAGCTCAGGCACTGCACAGAGCTCAGTGTCCCTCAGGCATTGCACATTTGCAGCTCCTCCTGTGAGTACCAGCATAGTCCTGTCTAACACCCTGTCCCAGCTTGAATTTACTGGTGAATGCACACACACTTCTCAATCCCACCAGGACTGGGGATGATACAGACACCATGCTTCAGCAACTGGCACCAGGCACACAAGTACCTTCTCCAGACACTCTTATTCCACGTACTCCTTGAAATACCTTTGACTCTTTGATAGCAGTTTTGCATGTATTTCAAACTGTCAAACTGGGGGCCAACAGCCTGTTGTGTTGGGGAAAGTTCACAGCCATAATGAAATTATATTCCCAGCTGTCATGATTTTGCAGTTTAATAGTTTAAGACAAAAACAAAGTAGAGAATTCCAGGGAATAGATTAGAGTAATTCTAGATAAGAATAAAATTATTACACTTACTGCAATAAAATATTATTATAGTACATCAACTGTCTAAATAAATCCAAGTGTATTAGTATCAGGGAAATTTTAAGAATAATTTGTAACTCTACCCTTCCTACAGAAGGCATATTTAAGTGTGGCATTAAAGCAAAAGAACAAGGAGCATGCTTTTTGAAGTAAAGGAATCAATCACACTTTGAACTCAATGGGTTTATACATTTGTAGCTCTGTTATGTTGGTAACACCTCAAACCGGTTACCAATTTTATTGGAATGCAAAGAATAATGTCTTTCTTTAAAATATCTGATAGACTACACTGAAGCCTCATGACAATTTAATTGCTTGGCTACATTCCTGTTTATATCACAGACCAGCTACTAACCTCATACTTGGACTTGTATAAATAACAATTCACTGATAACTATCTCTGGGATGAGTTGGAAGACTGAGATTCTTCATAAACCCACAATACGAGATTGTCTTCACCCTAAGGAGCTGATAATATAAAAACACTTTAACCTGAAGTACAGAATTTCTCATCTACTTCCATAAACACTGCAGAGAACTTTGAATGATCAACTTACACAAAGAGTAATTGAAAACAAAACACTTAATTACCTTGTACTTTCATCCTGGATTATTTCAATAAAACCTTTATAACATGCTCCTCTGTATTTCATGTAGAACTAACTTAAATTGTATAATGCAAAATAGGGCAACAGTCATAATATCCAATTAACAGGAACATGTATAAGCTGTGACAGTGACACAGTAAAGTCATTGCAGTAGAGACCCACTGGCAATGGTTAAACAACTATTTAAAAAGCCAGTTGAATAAATAATTGATTACCATTCTCCAAATAATTAGGGGGTATATTGTCCATACCCAGATGAATATCAAAGTATACACACATCTCATTCAAAAAAATTAAAGTTAATTTCTTTCCTAGTAAAAAAGGAAATTCCTCCTTTCCCATTCAGATAAACTGAAAGAAAACCGTTTCTGAAATTTGAAGTACTATTTACTCATATTTTGTTTTATCTCTCTTTGTCTTTCTTCTTTAATCAAACCTTTCCCAAATTGCAAAACTGTCATAGATGTCAATGTTGTTGGTGTCCCAAAGTAAACATGCCTGGTCCACTTGCTACATGAATGTAGAAATTGATCCTACCTATAACTGATCTAAGTTCTGAAAATGCATAAAATGAGCACAAGGGAAGAAAAAAATCTTTTTGTATTCTCCCCTTGCATCCTGTTCCATAAAGGTCTGAATTATGTAATTCAGATACATATCCAGTTGGAGAACTAATTGTCAGCATGTTTACACAAAGTCACCTAGAGTCACACAAAATCAAATAGCTTGGAAAAGACCTCTGAGATCAATGAGTCCAACCTTTGACTGAACACTACTATGTCAAATAAATGAAGGCACTAAGGCCCATGTCCAGTCTTCCTAGAAGACCTAAAGGGACAGTGACTTCACCACTTTCCTGGTAAGTTCATTCCAAAGTCTAATCATCCTTTCTGTGAAGAAATTCATTTTAATGTCCAATCTAAATCTCCCTAGCACAACTTAAGATGATGCCCTCTTAAATTATTAGTAGTTGTCTGGCAGAAGAGACAGAGTCCAACCTGATTAAAATCACCTCACAGAAAATTATAAAGTGATAAGATCAAAACTATGTACGTACTTTTCTCCACGCTGAAAAACATCAGTTCCCTAAGCTACGTTTCAAAGGACGTTGTTATGGCACCTTGACCAGTTTACAGAACATCTCTAGGCCTGTTTCAGCAAGTCAAAGTCCTTCCTGATTTGAAAGGCGCAGAACTGGAAATAGCACTGGAGGTTTGACCTCCCCAGTGCCCAGCACAGAGGGACAATCACCACTCCGGTCCTGCTGGCCTCACTAGTGCTGACACAGAAGGCCAGAAAGGCGCTGGCCTGCTTGCCCACCTCGGCACACTCCAGCTTATGTTCAGCCCCTGTCAGCCTTTTCTTCTGGACAGCTTTCCAGCCACTTGGCCCCCAGCATGGAGCACTGAAGGGACATGTTGGGACACAAGGGCAGGTCCCAGTGAAATTTTCCCCACCCCAGAGTCTGAGGAAACCTCAGGCTTCTCACCTTCATCTTCGCCTGGAGGCCCCTCTGAGGAGAAGGGAACTCATTGGCCAGCAGAGCAATGTGCCCAGGGCAAGCTGGCGTGCATGGAGACTGATGGTGCTTCAAAGCACCTTCTGCATATGACAGCAGAGGAACTGGAGGAGTTGAAGGAAGACATCCTCTCCTCGCTGCATCAAGAAAGCCCCTCGGTGCTGCACAGCATTGGCAGCTGGAGCAAAGATTGTGCAGGAGAGGCCAAACACCACTCACAGCTCGTGCCTCCTGACCTGTTTGAAGAGCTGTGGCTTCTCTTTAACAACAGGGACATGCCATGCTGGGACACTCATGTAGACCAGTTACTGGAAAAGTGGGAGGAAGAAGACCTCCCTGACAGAGACTCTGCAGGAGAGAGGAACAGTGAGCCAGAGACAGCATTGTATCCCCCCCTGCGAGACAAAGCAGCGGAGCCAGCAGGTTCTCCTCTGGTCAGTGATCCCTGTGACGAGGGGCACAGCGAGCCTCTCCTCAGGACACCATGGAAAGAGGCAAAGATGTCAGCTTGCGTCTCGACTGCCAATGCCACAGAGGAAGCTGATGCAGCATGTATGGAGGCTGTCTGTTCCCAGGCCAGCTTTGCCCAGGAAAATCCCTATGGGGCTGGGGAAGCAGCAGGGCCTTGCCCGGAGCCTGCCCAGCCCCTGACTTGCAGTGTTCCTTCCTCCCCCACTGACACGTCCGCCATCCCGCAGCCCCCGGCCCCACGGCGATGGCGCTCCATCGTCAGGAGGGCCCGGCGGGCACTGAGGCAGCTTTTCTCCTTCAGCTGCCTCAGGGGGCAGTCAGAGGAATGAGCCCGGCTGCCACCACCAAGCGGATCCTGAGATGGCTGCCCACCGTCCCGCCACAATGCTGCCAGAGGCAAAGTCACTGGAGGCTCATAGTGGATGCACCGATGGACGGATTTACTGACTGCGACCTCATTAGGAGCATAAAATTCTCATTGGACCTCAGTATTGCAGGAAACCTAAGCCACACCCATTGTCCTTTCCTATGGTCTATAGATTTGTGAGCTTTTCCATCAGGTCCCTGAGCGCTCTTGGGGAATCCCGTCCACTCCGAGACTTCTCAGTGTCTCAATGACTCTACTGGTTACCAATAACTTCCTCTAGGATTGCACGGCTTCTTTTCTTCTCCCCATCCCTATTTAGTTTTTCAAGACTCTAACATTTATCTTCTATTTTAGAACCTAGATCAAGAAAGCATACGTTATCCCCTTCCTCATCCTCTGTGATTTTATTTCCTTCTGCAGCCAATTAAACGCGAAGAATTTCTTTGCCCCTGCTCTTTTTAATAGTGTATTTTTAAAAACATAGTATAGAAGAATCCAGATTATGTTGTAAGTTTGTTTTTACCCCTGATTTTCTTTCTGCTTGACCTAATGGTATCACGGCTGCGGAGCAGCGGCACGGCACCGGCGGCGCAGGGGGAGCGGCTCGCGCGGCTGCCACGATCTTCCAGAGAAACGTCCGAAAGGTGTCCTGGTGGAACCAGGCACGTCTCCGCTCTCGGAGATTCTCGTGTGCTGTCTTTATCTCTTAAAAATGC
>VXBI01004746.1:12542-27386 GCA_013397375.1 Toxostoma redivivum
AGCTGGGGGAGCTGCTCCCCTGAGCTGGGGGGCTGCCCTGGGCAGGGACAGGGAGCAGAGCACAGCTGGGACAGGGACACACCTGGGACAGGGACACACCTGGGACAGGGACAGGGAGCAGAGCACAGCTGGGACAGGGACACAGCTGGGACAGGGACACACCTGGGACAGTGACACCAACCCCAGAGCACTCAGCAGCCTGCCCAGCCCTGCCCACCCTGCCATCACAAGTCAGGCTCTGGCACCTGCCAGCCCCATCAGAGCCTGCAGGGCAACAAAAGGAAAGGTCAGCAAACACACAGGGCAGCCTGGACCTGCTGGCACCAACCTGGGGACAGGCTGGCACCTGTCTGGGACAGGCTGGCACCAACCTCGGGACATGCTGGCACTTGTCTGGACCTGCTGGCACCAACCTGGACCTGCTGGAACCTGCCTGGATCTCCTGGCACCTGCCTGGACCTGCTGGAACCTGCCTGGGGACAGGCTAGCACCAGTCTGGGGACAGGCTGGCACCTGTCTGGACCCGCTGGCACCAACCTGGACCTGCTGCTTGCCTCCAGCCCTCCCTGAGNATTATATTTATATTATAATATATTATATATTATGTATTACACATTATATTATAATATATTATATATTATACTTTATATTACATTATAATACATAATATATTATATGATATTTTTCCAAATAAGTTATATCAACTACCAGCTTGCAAAATCNCTTGCCTCCAGCCCTCCCTGAGTGCCAGGGATTCCCCACTCCTGCCAGTTTGGTAACTCTTCCAAACTCTAATGGGCACGGGCAAGCAGGCTCCTCTCTGTTACTGCCTGGCAGGGAATCCTGTGGGGTCTCACAATTCCTCCTGGAACCTGGCACCACTGGGGCTGGGAAACTCCCTGGCAATGAAGCAGAATCAGCCCAAAAAACAAAACAAAACAANAAACCAAACCTCCAAAACTCCCCTAGTAATTATCTACAAGAACCAAATAATTATCTGTAACTAATTATCACCTGGAGGCCTGGTAAATTTGTGTAAAAATGTTTGTTCAACCACCACGGCATCCCCAACAAAATTAAAACAACTAAAACCCAAAAATTCTTAATTACAGCAGAAAAACCATACTATAAAAAAACCTACAAACCAAATTCAATGGAATGTAAAGTAGCAATAACCCCTCACGTTCCCCAGTGTGCTGCAAAGTGGAAAGCATTGCATGCACCCTTCCCTCATCCTTGCCAGCTTTTATTGAAATGGCTTTTGACTTCTTAATCCAAATGTAATGAGAGTTTTGTCCTTTCTCTTCGTGGTGCCCTCTCCCCATTTCCTCACTGCCTGTGACAATCCTGAGCATGTCATTGTGCCCGGGCGTGTCCCTGCAGTCAGCTGAGGTCCCCATTTAACCCCTGCACTCCCATCCCCTGCAGGGATAAAGGCAAATGCTGACCAAACTGAGCAGACTGAGTGAAAAAAAAAAAAAAAAATCAAGGGCTTGAAGCAATCTAATTACTAATCTTGTATGAATCCAAAAATTTTACAGATAAATGAATGGGGAAAATTAACTATAGGAAAATAAGCTGTAGGAGCAGCTTTAGAACAATTTCACTTTCCCCAGAAAAAAACCTGAGAGTTCTGTCCCAGGCCAGCACCAAGCTCCAGAACAAACAAACCCCAAACTTTTTCTAATGGACTGAGAACTTGCTCAGAGCTTGTATCTGCCCTGCTGAAGCTTTTTCCCAAGTTAAACACCAGCAGCACAGCCCATATTACACATATATTGTACCCATTATTTTATACCCCATATCTATACCCATATAACACATATTACACATATACCCATTACATTATACCCCATATATATACACCCATATATCCCATATTACACATATATTGTACCCATATATACACCCATTATCCCATATTAAACATATATTATACCCATTATATTATGCCCATATATCCCATATTACACATATATTTTACTCCTTATATTACACCCATATATATGCCTATATAACCTATATTACACATATATTTTACCCATTATATTATACCCATATACATGCTCATACATCCCATATTACACATTTATTTTACCCATTATATGATACCCCATATATACCCATATAACCCATATTACACATTATATTATTTCCCATATATATGTACACCCATATATCCCATATTACACATATATTTTACTCCTTATATTATACCCATATATATGCCTATATAACCTATATTACACATATATTTTACCCATTATATGATACCCTATATATACCCATATAACCCATATTACACATTATATTATTTCCCATATATACACCCATATATCCTATATTACACATATATTATACCCCATATATATACACCCACATAACCCATATTACACATATATTATACCCATATACATGCCCATACATCCCATATTACCCATTATATTATACCCATATATCTCATATTACCCATACATTTTACCCATTACATGATCCCCTATATGCCCACATAACCCACATTCCACAATCACACACGTGCTGACACCCCAGCCACGCTGCACCCCCAGCAGCATCACCTGCACCAAGAACCTGGAATGTTCCAGCTGCTGGGACATTTCCTGCTGGATGCTTCAGGCATTCCCAGCTCAGATTTGGAGTTCAGAAAACTCCACTCAGCAGGATCTGCTGGGACTCTGAAGAGCAAACCCAAGCAGACAATTGCCAGCCCTCCCAAATCCTCACCATGGGTTTTGGGGGTGCCCTGAGCCCAGCACAGATTTGAAGGTCACACACACTTCACAGAACATGGGGCAATCAATAAAAGAACAAATTAAATATCAGAGATATTAAAATAAATGGTGTTACCTGATATATAAGCTGCATCTTTTAAAGTGCAGAAATGTGTGCTCACTACAGAGCAAAAGTAAAATTTCTCCTGTGGATGTGAGGACTGACTAAAGCATTCCCAGCAGGAGGATGGCTTTGGGAGATTTAATACAATCTGACACCACTGTCTGGGTAACAAGGTTCTACATTGCCTGCAGAAAGGCATCTGTTGCCCTGTGTGCTAGTTTGCTCATCCATCAATTATTTTTGTTAAAAAAAAAAAAATCTTGTACACTATTCATTTATTTGCAGCTCTTTTTCTTTGAAAATTATTGGTGCCAGTAACCTGGAAGGGCTGCACTGGAACACTCTGATTTAATCCCCTGTGAGAGTTCTGTGTTTGGATGATACACGAATAGAATTCACCCAGGAGCACAGGGATAAAAACCTGTAGGCTGCAGGTATGTAAAAAGAAGAAAATTAAGAATCTTCTGATCTTTTCTCATGTATTTTGGCCCTGTAAATGACTCACTTCAAAGGTCAGCTTCATCACCTCCAGTTCATTTTTTGATTTCTTCCCAGAGCTGGATTTTAAAGGCAGAGCTGACTCATCCTCAACAGCACAACTCCAAACCATGGGCTGAGGCACAGCCTGTGCAAAGAACTGCCCTGAAACCCTTTCTGAGCTCATCCTTGCCATCAGCACCTGCAAAACACAGGAAAGTCCTGTCCTGCATCACTCTGAGCATCACCAGGAGAGCACTGGGCAGAGAGGACCTGGGGCAGGCAGGGAAAATGGATTTCAGGGCAGCTCTGCTTTCAAATTCCACTGCCAGAGAGCGGCACTTATCATAAACCACATTTTACAAGCTAGTGGAAAGCTATCACATAAAATGAAAAATAAACAAACAAGACAGCCTTACTTTTTTTAGGTGTTTTACTATTCCCATTTGTTCCTTCCTCTCAATTGCCATGGTGAAGCACATGTTAGCAAGCAGCACAGGAAAGCAGTTGGACATTTTCTGATGTTAACACTTAAAAACAAATTAAATCCTACAGAGAGCCTAACAGACATGAGTGTTTTCCACTACCTCTCTTAAGGCAGAGCTACTCAGAAACGCTTGCATTTTAAATAAAATCACAATTGGATTTCCTTGGTTTTAAAAATAGGAACTTTTCCATGCAAATGATACTCTGTTCTAACAAAGGAAAACAAATGCAGCTTTACCCCTCTAATCAGCAGGCTGAATTTAGCCTAAGAAACACCAAGTAAAAATAGCACTTCTTAAAAAGCACTGCTAAATAAGGGACACAGGAGCTGCAGCAGCTCCCTGGCCTTGGAAATCCCAGTGCTGGCACCAGGGAACTGGGAGCAGATGTTATGGGGGAAACACAACAATTCCTCCTTGCTGGGACTTTTCCTTCAGTGAAACCCTGAGGATAACGAGCCTTGCACGACCAGCTCATCCCATTCCCACTCTTTTTGTCCATTCCAGCAGGGCTGGGTCAAACAGCAGAGCCTGGAGGATCCCCCTGGTTTAGGATCCCCCTGGTTTAGGATTCTCCATCCATCTCCCCTTTTCCCCATCCATCTCCATCTCTCCATGGATGCAGACTCAGCCAGCTCTGGTGAATCTGTCCCATCCCTGTCCTGTTCCTCACAGCACACATTTATTGTCCCCATCCCTGTAACACACCTTTATTGTCACCATCACTATCACACACATTTATTGTCACCACCACTGTCACACACATTTATTGTCCCCATCCCTGTCCTGTTCCTCACAGCACACATTTATTGTCACCATCAGTATAACACACATTTTTTGTCACTATCCCTGTAACACACATTTATTGTCACCATCACCTGATGTTCCTCACATTTATTGTCACCATCACTATAACACACCTTTATTATCACCATCCCTGTCACACACACATTTATTGTCCCCATCCCTGTCCTGCCCTTCCCAGCACACATTTCCTGTCCCTGCCCAGCCATTCCTTGCTGCTTTCCTCATCTCTCAGTGCCATCAGTCAGATCAGCTCTCACCAGTGTTTCTCCCAAAGCTTTTCCTTTCTGTGCACAGAGAGCAGAGAACAGCAAACACCATCAGCTGTTGGCATGGCAACATCATGCCCCAGCAGGTGAAAAATTCAGTCTTGTGGCACTAAAAAAGGATGAAATGTACTGAACCTAAACATAACATCAACCACAGCTCAAAAAGCTTTGTGTTTTTTCTTTTCAAAGATTGGCAGATTTCTCAGCAAGAAATGCAGAGATGCCAATGTTAAAAACCCTGGTGTGAACTCTGGTGGCATCAGTTATTATCCAGCTGTCTCAGAGTAATTTTATTAGGCAGAAACATATTAATATATTGCATAGTTTTGAATATCTCTGTGAAAAGTTTAGCTCAATTTATAGAAGTTATAAGTGACTTGAAAACAGAAGATAATTTTTCATTTCTAGACAGACACGAGAAAAAGATGCTGAATAATTTCAAGGAGTAGGTGCCAGAAGCATCATTCAAAAACAGCTCTTTGTGCTCCAAAAATTCTGTTTTCAGAACAGATAATATTACAGCCTTCAGGTAGGACTGCACAATCCATTTTTCACCTTCTGCTAAGCTGTGATGGTACAGAAAGCTGCACAAATTCATGAGTAAAGCGAAGTATTTTGGGCCAGTGCTTTCCCTGCAGGTTTTTCTAAGGAAAGCTGGACAGAACCTCCCATGGTCCAAGCAAAACTTCCTTAAGTAAAATTATCTGTAAGGACCCACCTCCAAACCCTTCACTGCCATCTGAACTGGGGGTGTTGCTCATTTTGGATTCCTCTGCTGGTTGCAAACATCCCTGAAAAGTTGGGCAAGAAACCAGCAAAGAGCTTCTTGGAAAAGTGATTTTAAAAAATAAAGAATATTCTGAGCTGAAGGGACCAAAGGTGATGTGACTGGCACTGAATAATTTTAAAGCAAGCTTTACAAAGCAGGGCTGGGCTCAGCTGCAGGGCCTGGGCCAGGGAAGCCTCCTGTGCTCTTTAGCATCAGTAAATATTTACATTCTGCTTTACTCTGTTACTAATTAACCACTGGGAGGTTTCAGCTCTGCTCTGTCTGTCTCCTGCTGCTGCTGTGCCCCTGGATTACACCAGGACATTTAAGGCATTTCTATTCAATTTCACTGAATGCAATAATTCATTTGCATTCTGAATAACTCAATTGCAGTCCCAGTTGTTTCCAAGACCAAAATTGGGCTCACTGGCAAGCAGAGTTCATGGGTTTGCTGCTTGCTCATTCTTTAAATGAGATGTGTAAAACAGGAGGAGCCTGCAGAAGATTTTGCCCTCTGACCCTCAAAACAACCTGAGCAGTAAGAAATCCAATTTCTTTTTGCCTCCAGCTATCAGCATGCATCACTCACACCCGAGCATGGCTCTCAAAATCTCTTTCTCCCTGTCACGTTGTATAAAGCTCACATTATTTTATGTCCTCCTTAAAACCATGCACAGCCTTTGTGGTGATCTTTATATTTCCTGATATTTATCCAAAGGTTTCTATTTAAAATAGAAATAACCCAGCACCAGCTCCTGAGTCTGAGCACAGAACCCATTTCTGTACAAAATACCTGAGCAGCAAATCATTGTGCTGAAGAGAGAGATGGAGAGGAGGGGAATGATGATGCAAAACACCTTGGATTGGTGAACTGACTGAAAAATAAATGAAGGAGAAATAAACCCCAAAGCTAACCAACAGTGCAGGGACATCTCTGAAAACTGGGGGGCAGTGTCAAGGATTTTTACTGCTGCTGGAATACAGTATTCCACTCTACAAAACTAAGTGCTGAAAATTTCTCCTGCTGATTTAAAGATTAAAACAATAATTCCAATGCTAATAATATTTAGCTTTAGGCCTCATCATCTTTAATTTTTTTTCATTTTGTAAAATCAGTTGTTGAGGCAGTCGTAAATGTAAAGCTCTGGAAGTTCTCAGGAAAGGCTGGGAGGAGAGGAAAAAAGGAAAATAAAGGAATAATGAAAAACACCAAGCATAAAGAGCCTCTTACAGTCTCTATTTCAAATTGCTGCTTATCAGGACTGAACAAAAGGGGTTGTACTTGATTAAAAGAGCCCCGTGTGTCACCTCTGAGCTCCCCCAGCTCATCAGGCAAAACCAAACCCGCATGAAAAATCTATTCCTGGAGGAAGAAATGCATCTCTCACGAGGTAATTTAATTCTCTGTGCAAAGCAAAACCTTGGAGTTTTAAAACAACACAAAAAAATTCCCAGCACTTCTGACACTCGAGTCCAGACACTGACAACTGGATTTCTACCTATTATGAATCTCAATAACAAATATTTTTTATTCCTATTGAATGAATTTTCAATTGTTGCTTATGTTTCCTCATGATGTATTTGTTTGTTACAAGGAATGCTGAGAGACCTTCAGTCCTCAAGCAAACTAATTAGTTTTAATAAAGCCAGAAGAAATTAGTTTAAGAATTAACAGATAAATTTAAGTGATGCCTCTGATTCACAGTGGGCTGATCAAAGGGGAGTATCAGTTTATCTCCCATTATGAATAAAAATGGAAATTAAGCAACATTTCCAAGCACACAAAGAACTGAAAATCACTGAATTATGTGTTCATATGATGGCTATCAGAGAAGCTCAGGAAAAACAATCTGACAATAGATCTGGAAGGTCTGGGATGGCAGAGAAATGATTCCAAACTCTTCTGGAGATGGAATCTCCCCAGCCTGACACTGGGCTGAAATGAAACTGAGCATCCCTGGGTGTCTCTGGTGCAGCTATCAGCAAAAGGAAGGGTGAAACTGAAAATTAAAGATAGCCCCAGATGGCTGCACGTTTATGAAGCTTTCTGAAACGTTAATTTGATACCATTGATTCTTTTTTGCAGCTATCTGCTAAAGAATGACACCTGCCTGCAAAAACAGAGATTCCCAGGCAGCTCTGAGGAGAGATCTGCCCTGGCAGATCCCAGGGACAAAATGTCTGTCATGGTAACAGGAAAAGAGCACACTAGAGATTGGTGTTTCTCCTAAATATCCAAATGCAGAATATTTCACTGCAGAACTTGCCTGCAGCACTGAACCAGCTCCTGTCTGCACTGTGCCAGGAGCAGCCATCCCTGAGCAGCCTTTCCTCAGCACAGGGACCCTGCAGGAATGGGCATTTCCATTGGAAACCTGATGGAAATGTGCAGAACCCACGGGCTTGTGCCCACAAACTGCTGGAGAAGAGCAGTGGGTAAACATGCTGCTCCTGATGAAAAGTTTTACATGTCAGGAGAAACATCCAGTTTTGATTCCAACCCCTCACAGGGAAACTTCTGATTCCAGCTCCTGTCCCGTGGACAGAGGCTCCCACAAATCTTTTATTCCCCTGCATGCTTTATGACCCTGAACTCCACACAGACCAGCCAGCAGGAAGGGGGAGTTCCATCTCTTCTCTTTACATGCACATCAGAAAACTTCCCAAAAAACAAAACTGCTTCCAGCATGCTGCAGTGGATTCTTTAACCCACATGCAGGAGGAAGAGCCCAAGGCAGAAGGCAGCTCCAGCACACCAACCCTTCTTTGGGTTTTTTGCTCTCCTCTTCCTCACAATCCTCAATAATTCCAGGCTGTCCCAGCCCAGGTGTGCAGCAGAAATTTCCATTCTGAGCACAGCCCTGGGGCTGCCCTGCCTCCAGCACCCCCAGAAAAGGGAATTTTGGGCAGAGGAGTGTGCACACCCCCATCCATGGGCCCCTCTCAGAGACCCCAAAGCAGCCCCAAACCAGCAGGCACTGCTGAACCTGCATCACAGAAAACACATCCCAGCAGAATTCCACCCTGCTGTACCTGCAAGGTCAACTCTGATGTTTTCCCTCTCCCTCCATGGCAGACTCTGGAAACTCTGAGTGCAGGGAGTGAATTTCCCTGAATTTCCCTTTCCACAACAACAGTGAGGGGATTTTGATTCTCTCCTAGATCTGCATTTCCCTCATTAGCCATCCTCTCCCTCCATTAGTGCTTTGCTGTTGTTCTATTTTTTTGTTCTATTTTCTAAGCTCCCAGCAAATTACCAGTAAATTGAATTCTGCACAGAAGTTTGTTGCAGCTTTTCTCCCCCATGCTTGATTTAATCTCATTTTCTTCTCCTTCAATTTACGCCACATTTAATGGTGGAAATTATTTCTAAGATTGATTTCTGATGATAATACTTATCACACTTCAGGGGATTATTCTTCCTGTCTATTTCTGGCCAATTCTCAAAGAAAAGATTTCATCTGGAACAACTTGCAAAGGCTAAAAGTGGTATTTAAACAAAAGATAATTTCTTTTCCCTCGTGCTTCCCCTTCCCAGCACTCCAGCCAGCCTGTGGCAGGGGACACAAAATCCTCACACGTTTCCTCCTTTCACAAATAATGCCAGCAAATGGTGGGGAATGGACAGGAGAACTAGAAATAAATCAGTATTACTTATAAGAAAATAAAATTATTTACTGGTGCTGTCTAATGAATATAATCTTCTGTCAGAAAAAAAAATATTCTCCATATAAAATTATCTCTTTTTAAAACCCTGTGCTTCAAATTGTCTGAAGTATGATGGGAGATTATCAGCTTAATCCATTCCTTTCACTTGGGCATTTCAGATTTCATGCAAAATTAGTTCTGCTTAGCAGACCTGGGAAGCTCCTCATGAAGAAGAAAAGGAGTCAGGAGAGAAAATATACAAATATCTTAAATATTAAAAAATTTAAATACTAAAAAATACAAATAGACAAACATACAAATTGACAAATATACAGCCTTGGGTGGTGTGAAAAAAGGGGGAGTGCAGTGAAATCGAACTGCAAGGGAGAAATCCTGAGTTCATCTCTCCCTGGAACTGCTGGAAATCCACTTTACTTGTGCTTGGGCTTGTGCTGGGCAGGCAGGAGCTGAGGGGAGCCCAGCCACTGCATTTCCCCACACCCAGATGTTCATTCCCTGCATTTCCCCACATCCAGATGTTCATTTCCTCAAATCCAGATGTTCATTCCCTGCATTTCCTCACACCCAGATGTTCATTCCCTGCAGTCCCTCACACCCAGATGTTAATTCCCTGCATTTCCTCACACCCAGATGTTCATTCCCTCACACCCAGATGTTCATTCCCTGCATTTCCTCACATCCAGATGTTCATTTCCTCACACCCAGATGTTCATTCCCTGCATTTCCTCACACCCAGATGTTCATTCCTGCTCAGTCCCTGCATTCCCTCACATCCAGATGTTCATTCCCTGCATTTCCTCACACCCAGATGTTCATTTCCTCACATCCAGATGTTCATTCCCTGCAGTTCCTCACACCCAGATGTTCATTCCCTCACATCCAGATGTTCATTCCCTGCAGTTCCTCACACCCAGATGTCCATCCCTGCTCAGTCCCCGAGCAGTCATTTTTCCCAGCAATAACAGCAATTTCCTCACCCCCAGGCCCTGTTCCAGCCCTGTCCCGCGGGCACTCCCCTGATGAGGAGCCCCAGATGTTCCCGATTTGCCCAGAGGGGATGAAATCCCTGCCAGCACCTTTGGTGCTTGTGCCTGATGCAGAAATCAGAATCTGATCTTTCCTTCACAGTTTTCAGCACAATTGAGCTGATTCCTTCTAAATGGGATTTAAGCACATAATTACCAAAGGAGTTCACTGCTCTTTGCTCTCTCTGGCAATGCCTGGATCGGTGCTGTCTCCTCCACTCAGCCTCCCACTGCTGCCTGAACCACTGGAGAAATTAGGAGCAGTTTTCCCTGGGGCTCCCAAATTTCTCTGGTGAGGTGACGTGCCTGTGCAGGGCAGGGTGGGACACAACCCAAACCCTGCCATGGAAATCCCTGCTCCCCTCCCCCTCAGTTAAGAAATCCCAGTTCTGCACGTTTTCTCTCTGCCAGATTGTCAAATGGAATTATTTCTTCTCATGTGCAAAATGTGTGTTGAAAGTTGCTCGAATGCCAGAACTCGTCCAATCCTGCTATAATGTAGTAGAAAATAATTTCCAAATTTAGGAAGTAATTGCTTTGCTGTCCAGTGAAATCTACACTAAAAAAAAAAATTTCCTCTAGGCAAGTCCTCATTTTAAACAGCAATTCAGACTTCAGTGAACACAAGCACTAAACCTTTGGGAAAATGAAGCAATTCCATTGTTGCTGTTTTCTGTTTCCTTGCTGTTCCACAGCACAACCCAAATAACAACAGCCAGCGCTCAGATGTCATCCAACACGCATTTACAAAGTGCTTGGCAGATAAAACCTCTCCGTTCTCTTGGGCAATGTTTCCTTTTGTGGAGGATTCTGACTCTCCCAGCTGTGGTTTTATTAGAATTCTGAACAAAAAGCTGACATTTTGAACTCCTTTGTGCAAGTGAAAGGAAGGAAAGGTTCTGGTTTCAGATCCATTCTGCCCTGGAGCAGCTCCTTGCCAGCCTGGATCTTGGGAGCATCAAGACTTTGATTCCAGGAATTTCAGAGGGCTGAATTCCCAGCTTCTAAAACCTGAAAGAGGCAGGAGTGAACAGCCAAGCTGGCAAGAGAGCAGTTTGAGATGACTTTTCTGAGAGCCCCACGAGGTGGGTTTGCAGTCCCCAGGCAGATATTTGGAGTCCTTGCTGCTTTTGAGCCATGGTGTGATGCACTCCCCACACCCATCACTCGTGTCTGACACTCTGAATTAACTGCAGAATTTAAATTCAGCGCTAGACACGTTCCACATTCAAATCACGATTTCACAGCTCCTCAAACTCGGCACCAAAAGGGCAAACCAAAAAACCCAGAGACTGAGCTTGCCATAAATGTTTTAAATGCTCCAAAAGACTCAGGGGAAAGCAGGGAGAAGGTGCATGGAGAGTCCGAGTTTCTTTCAGCTGTGCTAGAAAGTTTTTATATTAGGATCTGTCTTTATTTTAGGATCAGTTTTTATATTGGGATCCACCTAAGGACCATCTGAGCATCATTCATCTGGATTAACCCCAGTCCCCCACAAATAGTAAATCCTGAAAAGTTAAGATCTTTAATTGGGTCATTATGTGCCTGAAACTTCCTACCAGATCAACCCAATCACTTCTTTTCCCCCTCAGTTTTGGGGGAACCTCACCTGGCTGAAATTCTAAACTCCTAGAGGATGCTGAGGGATTTTTGAAGACTAGGTAAAAGAGAGGTTACATTTAAAGTATGGCCCAAGCTCCCAAATTCAGAATGCTACACAATCTCCTCTATTTTCAAAAGCATGAGCAGAGAAAGCAGTGCTGGTTCTCTGCTGCAGCACAGCACTGACCATTTCCAAAGCTGTGAAGAAAGCTAATGAGACCAAACTTCACTGCTTTTTAATCAGCAACTCTTCAAAAGAACAGACAGCAAAGGAGTAATGGGGGATTTTCCTTTTTGTTCTGAAGACATTGCCAATTTCAGTGACTAAACACTTTTTTTTTTTAAATTTTGAGCTTTAACTCCTCCTTCTGACAAGAACTCACAGAAAAATCTGACATTACCAAAGCCATGGTTTCTGTGAGAGGAACTTCAGCCCAAAACCACTTCATGAGCTAAAGGATTTCCTGAGCACCATCCAAGGCAGAGGAGATTGAAATCCTGAGTGGTTTCAAATAGTTATTACTGCCCTGAGGGAAAAGTGCTCCAGTCCCCAGAACATCAGGTAAAATTTCTAAATTATCACATCCAGCAAAACCCCCCAGAGCTCAGCTCCTGAGCCATGCCCTAACACAGATTTTCCAGTGCCTCCCTGACTATTCTTCCAGGTTATTAAATGTGGTGTTACCTTCCCCCAAGGCAGAGATTTCCCACTCACACTGAAATTAATGACATGGTAATGTGCTAAAAATGCTGCTACATGGGAGGACTGCAGCCTTCTTCCTTTCACAGATAAGGGCTCAGCCCTATTTCAGGAAAATGATTTCCAGGATCTGAATAGCTGAGAGGGAATGGCCCAGCTCATCTGTCAATCCAAACTGCTCCATGTGACAAGAGGATGCACTCACAGGATCCAAGAAATAGATCTGACATTAAAATCCAAAATTGAAGTTAAAAAGCCCAAAAAAAAGCCTTCAAAACCCTCCTGCTGATGCAGCAGCAAAGGGAAACGGGGTGGGAAAAATCCACATTAATTTTCTGTATTGGTGTGATGTTTTGCAAAAGGAGATTTTAGATTTTTTCCCCCTCAGTTACCCACCAAGAGAAACACACGAATTGCAGCTGCCTGCAAAGAGCCACCAAAGTCACTTTGAGTCACCAGATTCTCCTGCTCCCCCTCGTGCTCACCAGGCTCTGAGGCTGGCAGGGCTTCCCTGCAGACATGAAACCAGAATTACAGAGAAAATGGACATGAAACCAGAATTTACATGGAACACACACGCATAAAACCAGAATTTACATGGCACACAGACAAACAATCAGAATTGACACTGTAATAATTGATAAAAGATTTGTGTCAGTTACAAAAGCATTGGGGTTTGTATAAACCAGAATACCAAACTCTGAAGTGAAGCATGGACACTAGATAAGGGAAATTATATGATAAAATCATTCTGTTTAAAAACAACATGACACACACACATAAAATCAGAATTTAAATGGCACACACACATACAAAAAAATCAGAATTATATGATACACGGACATACAACCAGAACTTACAGGCGAAAGATGGGAAAAGTGAATTTGGTTCAGAGCTGTGGCTGCAGAATGAGCACACAGGGCTCTGGATTCCTTCAGAGCAAACCTGAGAGCAGCACTCCGTGCTCCAAATGCAAACCATGAAAAGCTCATGGCAAGGAAGGCACAGCTCCATATCCACAGCAAAAACCCACTGCTGAACCCCAAAGCTGGGTCCTAAGAGACTGATTACAGGAATGAAAATGCCCAGAATCATCTTCTCACTATTGTAATTTTCCTTATATTTAGGGCTTTAAAAAAAAAGTTTTTTACATTGACTTCAATCAAACTATTTACAAATTTGCAAATGACACAACTCCAAATTTGCAAACTGCACAACATTTTTATGGAGGAAAACAGGAGCAGATTCTTTTATGAATACATTTTGGCCAATCTTCTTTATCTTTTGCTTTCTCCCAACTTCATAACCTTTGGTTTACATTTCAGAATCTGACAGGAGCAGGGCTTACTCCAGCTAAACCAAATTACAGGTATTAATTAATGGCTCCTGCTTGTTTGCCAGCTCCTGCAAGCAGATAAAAATGTATTTCCAGCAGAATTTAATTACCCATTTTCAAGCCACTGGCCTCCTGGCAAAAGGCTCCAGTGCAGTGCAGAGCAGGGCTTGGATCAGGAATTCATTTACTGTCAGGGGTGATCTGCAATTGAACAGCTTAATTAATTAATTAATCAGGTTTGCTGTGCAATTGGGCAGCAGCTCTGGAGCAGCAGGTCCAGGACCAGAACCCGGTCACAGAGCCACAGCTGCTCCTTCCTCCTCCTCCTCCTCCTCCCCAGGGATGAAGGGCAGGATCCTGCTCCCTCCTCCTCCTCCCCAGGGATGAGGGGCAGCATCCTGCTCCCTCCTCCTCCTCCTCCTCAGGGATGAAGAGCAGGATCCTGCTCCCTCCTCCTCCTCCTCAGGGATGAAGGGCAGGATCCTGCTCCCTCCTCCTCCTCCTCCCCAGGGATGAAGGGCAGCACACAGAGCTCCTTCTTTGCTGAGGATGGGAATAGAAGCGGTGACAAAATGAGCTGTGAACGGAGCCTTTTGATTGGTGAAATTGTGGAATTTAAATGACCTTAATTACCTTTAAAAATCAAACCAATCCATGTTTTCTACCAGAAGCCAACCGACGGAACAGGAACAGCCAAAGTGCAGAAATAGAAGATGTCATGCCAGAAATCAGTATAAAAACTGCTCTCCTGAGCTCTCAAAGCCAGATTTGAATGGTCTCAGAGGCTCCAGCCTTTCAGAATATGGATAATCTTCTCACATGGGGTATTTTAAATTTATTTATATATTTACTTTT
>VXBI01004746.1:60656-75039 GCA_013397375.1 Toxostoma redivivum
GGGACAGTGACACGGGACACAGGACAGTGACACAGTGACACAGTGATACAGGACAGTGACACGGTACACAGGGTACTGACACTGTGGCACAGGACAGTGACACAGGACAGTGACATGGGACAGTGACACAGGACAGTGACACAGTGACACAGGACACAGTGACACAGGACACGGGACAGTGACACGGGACACAGAGCACTGACACAGTGACACAGGACAGTAACACAGGACAGTAACACAGGACACAGGACAGTGACACAGGACACAGTGACACAGTGACACAGTGACACAGGACCTGCCCCAGCGGAACAAGGGCCAGTCCATCCTGTGGCCGTGGCTCTGTTCTCCTGCAGGTCCCTGTTGGTGTTTAACCCAGTGAGCCTCTGCCCCAAAATCGATCTCTCCCAGCACCCCCAGCAGCCCCTGTACCCCCAGTACTGCCAGTAACCCCAGTACTCCCAGTAACCCCAGTACCCCCAGTACCCTGGCACAGCTCAGGGACGGAGCTGGGCACTGCCAGCCCTCAGAACTGGAGTTGTTCCTCTCCCGTGGCTGGTGGCTGTGAGCGGGCTCAGGTGCTGCTGCAGGGCACAAAACCAGCACAAGGCAATGCCGAGGGGAGCTTGGTGCTGGGGCAGGAGCACAAAGTACAGGGATGGCACAGAGAATTCCAGTTCATATCCTCAGTGAAAGTCCCGAGTGTAAACCAGGAGTGTTGGGAACTCAGAGCCAAACTCTGCTCCACACCTATGGGACAGCTTATTGGGATTAAATATTGTGTACAATGTGTGTCTGAATGGGAAATGGACAGATAAACACCTGGGGTTCCACACACCCATCAGTGAACTCTTGTCACTGTAAATGCTTCCAGCACAGTTTGATATCAAGAACAGAACTGGATTTTTCCAGTTTACCCTCAGGCATCCCTGCTGCTTTTGGAGCTCTCCTTGCAGCAGCTGGACCTCCAGATCTTTTGTGCTTTCGGATTGTTTGTTGATATTCTGCAGATGTTGGGACTGAGCATTGACAGAGTGCATTTTCTGCTCTGGAGGCAGCGTTGTGGTGATTGTTTTTGTGATGACAGCGCTGTTATTGGATGACACTGTCAGTGGAGCTGAAGGGTTGACAGCCTGGTAAGGAGAAAATACATTTTTCATGTCATTCTTACTAAAGCTTTGTCTGAGGGGAAGAATTTAATTCAAATTCTTTCAAATATCATAGCGTAAGTGCTTTATTTGAAAGCTTTCTTCCTCAGACATTTCATTCAAGCTGTAAGTGAGTGAGAGACAATCTTGCTTGATCAATCACAGGTAAAGAGATAGGGATAACATACAGAAATGAAAAGCAGACGATTTCTTTTCTTTCTTTTCTCCTTTCCTTTCCTTTCCTTTCCTTTCCTTTCCTTTCCTTTCCTTTCCTTTCCTTTCCTTTCCTTTCCTTTCCTTTCCTTTCCTTTCCTTTCCTTTCCTTTCCTTTCCTTTCCTTTCCTTTCCTTTCCTTTCCTTTCCTTTCCTTTCCTTCTCTCCCCTGCTCCATGGATTTACCACTGGATGGCAACAGAGCGCTGCTGTTCCTGCGCTCCCATCCCGGTGGATAATCGGGAATTCTGTGCTCTGGGAATTCCCATCTCTCCGGGATCGTGGCATTCCCGAGGCTGTGCTGCCCCCCAGCCCTGCCCGGGGACAGCTCCGGGTTTGTCCCGGGACAATCCGGGCAATCCTGCCCGTTTCCCCTCGTCGGGATTTCCCCGCCCCGGGAAATCGCTTCATTACCAAATTCAGTGGGGATGGGGAGGGAGAAACCCGCAGGAATTAAAGCAAAGCTTTGCCGGGCTGGACTCGCTCCTTCCTCCCTGCCCTGCTCCCCTTCCCCTCCGGGAGCGATCCCGGAGCTCTGCTCCCATTTCCCGGAGCTCTGCTCTCATTTCCCGGGGCTCTGCTCCCATTTCCCGGAGCTCTGCTCTCATTTCCCGGGGCTTCTGCTCTCATTTCCCGGGGCTCTGCTTCCATTTCCCGGGGCTCTGCTCCCATTTCCCGGAGGTCTGCTCCCCATCCCGGAGCTCTGTTCTCATTTTCCGGGGCTCTGCTCCCCATTTCTGCCCATTTCCCACCCCTTCTCCTCCCTCTGGGCAGCTCCTGCCCTTTCCTGGGGCAGGAGCATCCAGGGGCTCCAATTCCAGCTCCATCCAGAGGCTGTGCTGGGATGATCAGTGTGATCCAACTCCAATTCCAGCTCTAATTCCAGCTCCATCCAGATCCAGGGGCTGTGCTGGGATATTTCAGTGTGATCCCGCTCCGATTCCAGCTCCAACCCATCCAGGGGCTGTGCTGGGATGTTCAGTGTGATCCAGCTCCAATTCCAGCTCCAGTTCCAGCTCCATCCCATCCAGGCTCTGCTCGATGTGCTCCAGCCCAGCCCAGGACAGGGAGGGGTCCCTGAGTGACCCAGGTGCCCCTGGCCCACCTCACACTGACCCTGCATCGTTACAGCATGGAAGCCTCCAAATTGTGACTGCTGGGAATTGGATTGCTGGGAATTGGATTGCTGGGAATCCTGCCCCAGGCTGGAATCGGGGCAGATTCCCACACACTGGTGCCAGTGCCAGTCCCAGCACAGCTCTGTGCTCTAACAACTGATTCTGCTGGGAACGGAGAGTCAGGAAAGCAGAACCAGCCTGAGGTGAGTGAGCTCTGCTAAACCTGCACATGAATATTGAACTGCTGAGTTTCTGCTTTAGGCATTAAACCGTTGAGTAAATGGTACAGTAAAAAGTCTGAGAGTTGCCAAACACTTAAGTGTTTATTGATTTTTTTAAAGCATTTTTTATCCTGTGTGTGTCCTACGTGGGACAAATATTTTAGCATTGATTCCTTTTTGAAATATCGAGAAATTGCTAAACCAGGTCAGTCTGACAGCGTGCTGCAGCCAGGGAGAGCCAGCCTCGCAGAAAAGTTTTTTTAGAAAAGGGAGTTTGGAGTTTGTTCCTTTCTCTGTTCAATCTCAGGATGGTCCCATGGCTGGTCATGTACAACAATTCAGCTTTTCTGTTCCTCCTGTGCATTCCCTCACTGTGCTGGGCACTGGGGGTGGCAGGGTGTGAGCACAACTTCTAAAGTTGTAAAGATGTCAATCAAAGCTCTCCTCTAAGCACAGAAAAGATATTTTAATGCAATTAAAATAAAGCCACATTCACTTTTCTGGTATAAACGGTAGGGAAGTCAACAAGGGCATTTATTTCTATCTGTGTGGGATGAAAATGCTCAGTGGAAACCCAAGAAAAGCATCCTGGCTGAGTCATGCTCAGCACATGCTTGCCTTAGCAATGAACCAGCTCTGAGGAGGAAAAACATGGAAAGCAGAAATGTAATCTCAACCCAGCCCTCGGGTATGGACACGGGAACCCAACTGGATTGCAGGGAAACAGAGATTTTTGTCTTTATTTCCTTCAAACTCACCTGAAGTTTACAGTAATTTCTTATTTTGGGGATTAAAAAAATAAATGTATTAGCTGTAATTAAAAACACATCAACACTTGCTGAATTTTATTGTCCTGTGAATTTGTGTTTTGTTTCTGAGTTGTTCCATGGTTTTATTTGCCTCATACTGGAAGGAAAACCCTGCCCAAAACCCCCTGAGGGGGAGCTGTGGAAATGGGAGCTCTGACAAGATCTGCCTATAAATAATTTCAAAGTCAAGGGAGCACAAGTGTGAGAGCAGAGCTGTCCTGGCACAGGGTGACCCTGGGGCTGCTGAATCTCCAGGATTTCTGGACCCTAAAATCACCTCCCACAGCACCCCCAGCCCGTGCCACACCTGCCCTGCTCTCCCTGAGCAATCTGAAATCCTGCTGTGTTCTGATTTTAGGTGAACTTTTTATAAATCCTGCCTTTAAACCAGTGACTGCTGAGGAGCTGTGTAAACACAGTGAGAAATAGCTCTGGGCTGTGGGAGCAGCCCAAATGTACCTTCCACACATGCAAATTAATTTATTTAAAATCAGTGTGGCACTCGGTGGGCAGCTCAGAGCAGGGACTGGTTGTGAGTGTGGGGAACAGGAAAAGGAGCTGCAGGGATTTGTGACAATGAGAGTTCAGAATGTCTGCAGGGACAGCAGCATCAGCTCCCCAAAATGGGGATGTGAGACGTGGGGAATGCAAGGACAGAGCGGCCTTGAGAGGGACACAAATATGAAACCAGAATCCTCATTGTGTGTCAGAGTCTGGGCCATCCCTTTGGGATCCAGAGCTGTGAGACCCTGTCAGGGGCTCTGAGACCCTGGGATGATCCCAAAACATCTGTGGGGTTGATTATAGCCCTTGGAACAAATCACCAGCTTTAGATGAGAACTTAAAAGTCACAGAAGTTTAAGTAGTGTTATCATAAAGTGAAAATATAGATTGTAGGATTTTTGGGAATGGGGATTTTAGAACACAAGATGGAGGAAAAAGCACGTGTTTGGTCTTTCTTTGTTCTTCTTCTTCATCTCCATTTTCTATTGTGGAGCTGGCACTTTGGGATTGGTTTAGAGTAGAAGTTCAGTGTCTACCATAGATGATGGGAATTGGGAAATAATTGTAAACATCATGTAGGTAGTTTTTAGTATAAAAAGATAACAGTGCCCTGAAGGGCAGAGAGTGTGCCATGGCTGCCCTGCCAGACAGACCTGGCTGGGCTGAGAGAAAATACAGATACAGATAAGAAAAGAATAAACAACCTTGAGACCCAAAACTAAAGAGCTGAGATTGATTCCAGCTCGGGCACACGAACTGCCAGACAAGAACTTTTACACATCTTGGGGAAAAACCAAAACAGATTCTGAGAATTGTGGATAATCTCTTTTGTGGGATAAACCTTTCCTCAGGTGAAGTGAAGCAGCTGCTTTCCCAAAGGGCAGAACTGCAGCCCTGAGCTCCTGAAGTTTCCTCCCTGATTTCTGCCATCCCACCCCTGAGGCTTTGCTAACCCTGTGCTCCAGTGGAATTGTTTATTTTAGCAGTTCACAGCGAAATTTGTGTTAGCTGCTGAAATGTTAGTGATGCTCTGAATTTCTCCTACACAAACGAGCTCTTTTTACAAACCTTGCATCACCATCATGGCTCCCAAAATGAAAATAAACTGCAAGTCAAGCTCCAGGGAGAGAAATGCTGACAGCAACAGCAGTGGAGTAAAGAATGCATGGAAATATTCCAGGAATAAAGCCAGAGCAGCCTTTGGTGGGTGCAGCTTCACCCATGAATTCTTGGCACCCCACACTGAGGAACCTGAGCCCCAAATCCCCTGCTCAGCCACAGTCAGCAGGTGATTCTCAGGTGACAAAAGTGCCCACAAGAGGGCCCAGAGCTGTGCTTCACACACAGCACAGAAATGTGATTTTCCTAAACACAAAATGTGCAAAGTAAACACAGAGAAAATTGTATGGCAACACCCTGAATTATTGAACGGCTAGCTGTGCAGAACAAACATAATTAAAGGGTCTCATTATCTTCTAAATAATCATTGTAAATAATGCTTTAGATAATTACTTCATTAGCTCTCAAAACACTGGCTTTTATTCTCCTCTGAGATTCTACCCACTAACTCCACTCTGAATAAATTGCCAAAAGGGAAAATCAAAAGCAGAGCGAGCATGTGAGCTGGAAATGCAATGTGTGCTTGTATGGACTGACTCAAACCCAGGATGCTCTGAAATGTTTTGGTTTTGTTTGGTTTTTGTTGTTTTTTTTTTGTTTGTTTGGTTTTTTGTTTGTTTGTTTGTGGGGTTTTTTATTTTTTTTTTATTTTTTTTTTTTTTTTTTCAGATGGTTAAAAGCAGTTTGTTTGGATTTTTTAATGCATGTGTTTCCTCCTCCAGCCAGGCTCCCTCGCTCCCAGCTCCACTTGCCCACTCAGGGCTGGGGACAGAGCCCAGATCAGTTTTTATCACATTTTTATCATTTTTTTGTCACTGTCCCTCCTCAGAACCACACACTGCCATTCCCTTCTCTACAAACACCAGGGAGCAGATCCAACATTAAAGGAAATTACACCCCTAAAAGCACAGCCTGAACAAAGCCAGGGCAAGATGAGAAATGGGCAGAAAATCCCAGAGCCACAATCAGGTGGCTCAAAGCTGAGAGCTGCATTTGGAAAAGATCTTAAAGAGCATTGTCAGTACTGCCAGTAATTAAAGTAATGGCATCAAAAAGTGACAAATATCTTCTGGGCAGCTCCCAAGTCAGTCTGAGCACTGCAGAAAGCTGAGACCCACCAGCCCTGGGGTTTTAAAAGGCTTTTACCAGAAGTTCATTAAAGAAATGAAGCAGCAAGGGGAAAGGAGTAACTGCAGAGCGAGGCAGCAGGGTGGAAAGGGCACAGCAGAAAAAATCAGCAGCATTTGAAACTCTCAGGAGGGAACTGATCTGCACAGAAGTGATCAGTGGATTTGGAAAAGGGAGGCCAGCAGCAACCACAGAGTCTGGAGAGAACCGAGCACATTTTGTGAGAATTAATCCTTTTGTGTGTTTGTGTTATGCTTTAATTTTTTTTTAATAAAAATACTCTCCTAGTAAGGTGATGATTTGGGTTTTAGCACATGTCAAAGGTCCTATAATATTTGTTACAACTGTAGAACTTTCAGGTTTTTCTTCTTCCCCAAACCATCCCAAACTATTCCAGGGTGACACTGAACTGTCCCAATCCATCCCAGAGCTGTGTTTTCTGAGAACAGCCAGGGCTGTTCCTGGGGTGCCAGGGCTGTTCCAGACATCTAAATCTTTAAAACCTCTCCTGAAACCCACAGAAAGCCCCACTGGACAAAGCCCCAGGTGCACTCAGAATTCCAGATTCTTTGCTGCTGTGAACTTTCAGCACAGAAACAATTCCAGTAAGTTTTCCATGGCCACAATAATTCCATTATCCTATTGTTTTCTTCATCATTATCTCCACACCTTTTTTGGTAAAAAGTTGCAGAAAAGACATTTTAGGCAGTGTTTGATGTAAATCAGTGTCAAACCCCCAGCCTGGCTCAAACCCTGCTGGAACCCCCCCAGGGACCCCACGGACACAACCAGAGTCAGGAGCTGGCTTGGATGAGTTTATTAGTGCATAGGTTAGAGATTTCCTCCCCTCCAACCTCCAGCCAAGAGGTTCATGTGAAAAGGTCTGTTTTGTTGAAAACAAACTCTCTGAGGCAGCTGTTCAACAAGAAGTAAGAACTGTGGAGTAGCCTATTGGAATTTCTGCTCTTGATGGGCACATTACTGCATTGGAGAGAAAAATCCTCGATGGGACAGATTCTGAGGGTCAGTTTACAGAGCAGCTGGTAAATTTGTTTATCTGTATAAATAATATTTACTGATAAAAATCTAGAAAACTACAGAATAAAAAATATTTACCTAGAATGAGCATTAAGGCAACCAATCCTTCCTTGCTTTGCATGTAAACTTCCCCACAAACATCAGTGAGCACTGTGGACTCAGAGGTAAAAGGAATTTGTTCTTTGTTGAATTTTTCAAGCGACTTCCTTATGGCTGACTTGTAAAGAGACCAATAATTGTAATAATAATAATAATAATAATAAAAACAGCAATATTTGCTTTCTGTTTGAAACATGTTTGACATCTGAACAGCTCCAGCATATTCACAGTATACCTGGAGAGCAAAGCAGGAATATTCATACATACAATAGAAACTGTAAACTTTGCTGGCTTTTATGAAGTCTGAATTCTCACTTACTGAGTAACTTCCATCTCAGACACTTCCAACAAAACCTAAGTTTAAGGATTCTAAACTTGCAGGACTGAGTTACTGCAGTCAACTGAGAGCTGAGTATCTGAAAACATTGATGAGCATCTTTTAGATTATGTTTAAAAAGGCACAAATTCTCCTCTCCTCTGTTTGAGTGTAAATATATCTACATATCTACATGGATATGCTTGAACAATGAGGAGTCACAAACCCAAGTTACAAATACTTTACACACAAAAATACAAAAATAACCTGTAACATTGAATGCAGTTATTTGGGTACTTCTGGACTCTCTGAAGCTTTCAAGTGTACACCAAAACACTTCATCCATGTCAGAGCCACACAGATTCCAAACAATTCAGTGTCTCAGTCTGCATCTCCTGTGGATGTGCTGCACTCATGCACCAACATCAGCAAACTCCACAACAACACAACTTGATTTGGCTTCATAAAGTCACTTTTGTCATAGCCATAAAGCAGTAAGGCTAAAACTGATCCATCAGTCTCCTCTGCACAGGAATTACCTGGAAAATTCCCTGCTCAAGTGCAAACTCAGCATTTCAGAGCTGGATGCTTTCACCAGAAATGTTGCAACTAACTTTTTATTAACCATGAAGGAAGTATTTAAAGCAATTAACCTTGAAAGAAAAAATAAAAAAACCTGGCAGGTGTAAAAAAAGCTTTTTTTCTTTTTTCTTCTCAAGTGTAATGCACTAGGCAGTTAAATGAGTAGTCTTTTCAGGATAAAATATTTTAGCACTTGTTGGAGAAAAAGCATGAAGTTTAAATAGGTTAAGGTGACTAAATAATTAATACACTTAAACACAAGGCTACATCTCATAAAAATATTCACAAGAGTGCTAACAAAGGCAGCACTGGCAAGGTACTTAAAGTCATGATTACAGTCAGGTTAGCAATAGGAAAAAAAGCCAAAAAGTCCAAACTCAATCATCTCTCAACTCCCTATTTAAGTGTAACACTGAGATGGGAAAAAACCCTAAGTTACTTTAGCTCAAAACCAAGTTTCAGTCTCACAAGTGTTGTGTTTGTGATGTCAAACCCCACACACCCCAAGACATTCTGATCTCCACTGATGAGTAAACATGAAGAGTGATTTTGCTTTTTGCTGAACCATTGGTGACAGGCCGTGGGGCAGTGGCAGCATCACCTGGGCAAGGTTTGGTTTCACTGCAGGTGTCTGGAGTTCCTGAAGGCTGTGACTCTTGGAATGTGCTTGCTAGGACAGAGTTGTTGCCAGGATAATTCCAAGGATCAGAAGCAATACAGATACACAGATTATTATGAACATCAATTTCTGCAGGGAAAAGAGAGAAAAGTCAAGATTGCAATGCTTTGTCAGGGAATATATTGAGACTTGTTTAAATACATTCAGAGCCACAGGAGCAGTGACACCAGGCTGAGGGCTGGGGTTTTCCCTCTAAGGAGCAATCACTGCTATGATTTTCCTGTTTCTCACATCCATGTAACCATGGCCACAAGACAGAGCCATCTGTGAACACTTCTCTATTTTCCTTCACAGAATAATGGTTATTACTCCTGCCCAACTTCTGTAAACATCATTAAACAGATGTAGGTCAAGTCTCTAAGTGCTCACTGCCACCCTCCCTGGGTCAATATTTGCAGCCTGCTCAGAGCTTTCATCTGCACCCCTAGTGGGATTCAGCAGAGCTCAGCAGGTGCCAGCTCAGAGGGCATGCAGGGGTTAAAAAGCAGAGATGGTTCAGTGTAAATGCACAGGTGTGACTCTGGGCCAGGTATTCCTGCCTGCAGGCAGTGCCACTGATTGTGCTCCCTGTCCCCAAACCAGAGCTGAGAGCAACCTCCAGCAGCAAAACAAAACCTGAGACATTACAGGATGTTAGTGCAGAAATGTGAATTTCTGATGGGCTGAGCTGGCAGCTGCTCCCTGCAGAGCTGAGACTCACTGATGTGAAAAGCTGCATTTCTGCTGCACCAGAGGAGTTACCTGCTGCTGCCTGCTAGCCTGGCTGAGCATTACCTGCACAGGAAATGTCCTTTACTGCAGCAGAAACATGAAAGAAATCTCATGTGCTGAGCACATTGTGGTCTCCCACTGCTTCACTCTGTCTAGCATCAATAAACAGTTTCAAAGTAAGAGATTTGAAGATGTTCTCCAAAACTAAATCTTTAAAAACTCTACTGAAACCCACAGAAACCCCCACTGGACAAAGCCCCAGGTGCACTCAGAATTCCAGATTGTTTGCTGCTCTGAACTTTCAGCACAGAAACAATAATTCCAAGAGCTTTTCCATGGAAACAACAATTCCAAGATGTTTTCCATGGAAACAACAATTCCAAGAGCTGGGAAGGTCACAATTAATTAAATTAAATAAATAATTCCAAGAGCTGGGAGGGTTACAATTAATGGAATTCAATAAATAACTGCAGGAGCTGGGGGCAGCCCTGGCTGCTTGCTGCCCCTCTGCTGCTCTGTGAGCCCCAGGCAGGTCCCAGCAGGGTCACTGTGCACACACAGCACCTGGCCCAGGTCCTGCAGGGCCATGGCACTCAGCCCTCCCCAGGCACAACAGGGTTAGCAGAACAGGACACAGAAAATGAGCCCAATTAGTTGATTAGTTACTTACTGCCACAGTGGCAGGAAGCCATGCATGCTGAGGTTATCCAAGCATCACCGAATACCCACAGACAAACCAATAATTAGAGCTACTATGGCAATCAACACCACTGACACAATGATAATTATCCACATTTTCTGTCAAAAAACAAGGTATTGTTAATATTAAGCACATTAACATTTATTTTCAATTTTTCAAGTAGTTCTTAGATCCACAAGCACTTTTATTAAAGCCCCCCATGTTCTTAAATTGAGAGAAATGTACCTGCATGATCTTGCAAGTGAAGAATTAACATTTTTAAGCAGTAAACTGATGTGATTAATGCCTGTGCAGTTATCAGAGATGATACAAGCACCATTTACAGCCACACTGAGGGGGCTCTTTGAACACTTCTGAAAAGATCTTTTGTAAGGGATCAGGCCTGTTATCTCTATCTATAGAAAATGAATTATTCCCTCCAATCCAGCTCACCAGAACGAGACTCACTGAACTGCACAGCACATCAAAAGGGGAAATTGCAATGTAAAAATAAACTACTTAGTAGGCTGATATCAGAATATATTATTTGGTGTCTGATGGGAAGAAAGATACCCAAACAAAACGAGTGCCATGGAAAATGCTGGAACATTCCTTGAGCTCAAGTCCTGCACAAATTCAGTGCCATGGCACAATGCCTCACCCTTTCCAGAGGGAAGACCCTGGAATTTATCTGTAAAACTACAAATTACAAGCACAGTTTTTTAAAAAAAGCCTATTTCAGCAAAAGCACCTTTATCTTTCCTGCTAGCAAATAGATTTTACAGCTTTAAATCCAGGTAAGTTTACTTGTAATAAACAGCCAGAAACTTTTATGGTTATTTAGAATCTGGATAGTTTAAGGTGTTGTGAAAGCTGATGAGAAAAAACATGTGAATTTATCCACTGGAATAATACAGTCATTCCTCTTTTGGGGTTTTTACACTCTGTAATGGCAAATTGTGAACACAGGAACTGCAGATCTGCTCTCACAGTCCAACAAGTGCCTGTCCTATTGGTATTGTAAATTTTCAATATTAACTACAGCAAAACAATGCACATGGCAATGTTCCTGTGCTAAATAAATGTTCCTGTGAAAATACTGCCTGGCACAATTAGAGCAAGACAACATACCCTGCGTGCTTTGCTCTGATATTTCACTGCCTTTTTTGTCTCTTCTTTTGCATGCTCCACATAATCTGTTGCATTCATCACGTTCTTCTCTATGTTGTTGATCATTTCACCCTTAGAAGGAAATTTTGAAGAAAAACCACGTTATTGGAATGCATGGATCTTTGTTTAATCAATCTAAAGAAAGGCTCTAGAACATCAACTTTCACAAATCAGTGATGCCTGTACTGGGGGTGCCATTTTTTCTGCTTTGGTGTGTGAAGGAAAGATGGGATGAGAAGCAGCTCCCAGCTCTGATCCAACAAGGAATCTCATGAGCAGGGCAGGATTTCCCCCTTGTGCAGGAACAAGAACTGCAAAGAGCTGGGAGGGATGTCTGGTGGCCCTGGTGTGTCAGGGGGGAAGGGACACTGACTACTGCCACACAGGGTTCAATAAACACACACAGGGAGCTCCTCAGAGCTCAGGGCTGGGGTGTCAGTGCACGACAAATTCAAATTAATGGTGAGGAATGACATTTGGCGATGGAATGGAAAATGACAGTAAGTCTGTTACCTGTGTCTCTGTCCAGCAGAAGAATTAATCAGCAGCAGAAAACAGCAAAGCATTACAGAATGATGCACAAGGAACTTCTGTTCGTGTGTCACTCAAAAGAAACCTGCTACCAATTTCTCTAGTCTGTATATTTAATATCAAAGCAACAAATGCCTTCTACAATTAAACCCAATTACCAAATTACCATTACCCATTACCAAAAACCAGGCAAGGTTCTCTTCTAACACTATTCTTTTCACTTTCCTGCAGAAGTCAAACCATTTTAAGACCAGAGTTAAAAATACTTTTGTTGGATAATTGGTATTTAAGGGCTAAAAACAGAAGAGATTTCTGTACATGCCAAGACAAAGCTTATGAATACAAGAGATGGCTTGAAGGACTTGTCAAGCCCCTCACATTCAGGTTGGTGAACACAGAACTGAACTTCTGCACGAAGTGCAAGGTGCACACCCCTGTTATTGCACTGTGCCTGAGAATCCAAAACCCCCCAGGTAATAACAGTGTTCCACCAGATGGCTTTTCCTACTAAAACATGCACAAAGATGTTCCAGCATATTGCAATTAATCATAGTGAAGAAAATATTAAATATACTGGCTGGAAGTCATAAGGACATTGAGATGGTCAATTTGTCCACAACAAAACCAAAAAGCTCTGGTGATTAACTTCCATATGTTCTAACCACAGTCCAGAAGCACCCAAATCTCCATCCATGAGCTGTGCAGGTCCTGTACCTGGGTCTCCACAAACATTGCCATGTCCATGAACATCTCGTGCAGCTCCCTGATGCTGGACTCCAGCTTCATGATGTCCTTGTGGCGGGACTCGATCTCGTTCAGGGCCTGCCTGGTGATCTGAGAGTCTGAGATGATCTGGACAGAGACACACACACCTGAGAGCCAGAACACACCTGAGAGCAACACACCTGAGAGCAACACACACACACCTGAGAGCCAGAGCACACCTGAGAGCAACACACCTGAGAGTAATACACACACCTGAGAGCAACACACACACACCTGAGAGCCAGCACACCTGAGAGTAATACACACACCTGAGAGCAACACACCTGAGAGTAATACACACACCTGAGAGACAACACACACACACCTGAGAGCAACACACACACACCTGAGAGCCAGAACACACCTGAGAGCAACACACACCTGAGAGACAACACACATACCTGAGAGCCAGAACATACCTGAGAGAGCAACACACACACACCTGAGAGTAACACACACCTGAGAGCAACACACCTGAGAGTAACACACACCTGAGAGCCAGCACAGACCTGAGAGACAACACACACCTGAGAGCAACACACACCTAAAGGCAGCAGCCCTGCAAGCAGCAGGACACAGCAGGCACCAGTGGAATACATACATCAGAGGTGAAAATGGAAGGGTTGCCACTCTCTAACATCTCCTCCAGCTCCTCATCCGTGGTGGTTTTCCCAGCTGGAATAAAAACAACAGGACTTCACATCACACCACTCAGTACTGAACACAACATTTCATCCACAACAATGACAATTCAAACACCATTCTCTCACTGAGGTTTTGCAGGATAAAACCCTGTAGTGGTGAGGCACCAGACTAAATTTAGGCACTTTTTAGACACCTTTCAAGGTAGATACTGTACTCCAAAGTAAAGTGAGGAACCTTTCTAAATACTCTAATAATGAACTGGAATAAGTCATATGTGACTCATCCAACAAATGATTAAAGCTCATATAACAGCAGCACTGATTTGATGCCAGATGGATTTACCAAGTGTCCTTGCAGACAAAAATGGGAGCACATAAAAAGAGCTGTTATCCTGTCAGGCATGGTAATTTTGGAATGGCTTTTAATAACACTTGCTGTTTCAGAATGCAGCTTTTCTTGATGCTTCACTTAAAGTTGCAACATTGGAAGTATATGAAGCAAAGGAAAAATATAATCTCCTTAATTTCCAATCTACAGGAATTATTGAGTTTTCTCTCTTTTCTTTACAGCTGTTTTAAGAAGAGTAATACCAAGGAGTTTGTGCCATGCACTAAAATTGGTTTTTTCTCTCACACCCTGAGGTGCTGTCCAAGATCTCTGGTGTTTGTACCACATTTAATGAATGAGAAATGAGGGGGGCACTGCCAGCAGAGTGGTTTGGGTTCAGACTTTGGGGTCACTCACTGATCTCCAGCTGCCTCTGGATCCGGCCCTTGCTGCGCTCCCGGAACAGCGTCTGCGTCTCGTTGTACTCCGTCATCACCTCCACAAACTTGTGAGCCAGCACCGAGTGCTGGGGGGGACAGACGGGGACAGACAGGGGGACAGACAGGGGGACAGACAGGGACAGA
>VXBI01004746.1:75279-85779 GCA_013397375.1 Toxostoma redivivum
GACAGAAAGGGGGACAGAAAGGGGGACACAGACAGAGGGACAGATGAGGACACAGAGGAGGATTGACAAGGGGACACAGGGGGACAGAGTGGGACAGACAAGGGGACAGAGAGGGGGACACGGGGACAGACAGAGGGACAGACAGGGGGACACAGAGGAACAGCAGTGAGGGACAGACAGGGACAGAGAGGAAAATCAGAGAGGTACAGACAGGAGGACAGAGAGGGCCAGGCATAGGGACAAAGGGACATCAGACAGGGACAGACACGGGGACAAAGGGACATCAGGCAGGGCCATTTCTGTCACTCAGCAGCAGCTCTGCACTGCAGCTCCCGGGCACTCCCAGCCCCCGGGGCTCTGAGCCGAGCTCAGGACGCCCCAGCTCCTCCCCACCCCCCAGAACCCCGGGATTCCTGGAGCTGAGGGACCCTACCTGTGTCTTCCTGATCCTCAGGTCCACTGATGTCCTGTTGGCATTGTCACCCTGATCAAAACTCTGCTCAATAGCTGCAACAACACAGGAGTACCGAGTCAATGGCAGTTATTAACAGCTCCATTGTAAATATTACCATTTGTAAATGTTATTATTACTTTTCAAAGGTGCAAGTTCCCCAGAGACTCGTGTAACATTTCAGGGGAGAGGGGGGGCAGTGGTGTATAAGTAAAATTTTAAAATAATTTTGATAACTGGTAGAGATTTTTGAACTGTTTCAATCATACTCTTAACAGAGTCACACTACTATTACACTGGAAACATTTTAAAAGGTGTCATTTTGCAGTTAAAGCTAATCTTCTTCCAAAATATCATCCCCAAAAAAAGCACTTCAGCTGCAGAAGACATTTCTATATGGAGGAATTACTTTGCATTGTCATTTTCTAGGTTATTTCTGAAAGCAAGGGGTTTTATTTGTCCTCACCTTTTAGCCTGGCCCGGATTTTATTTGCAATCTTCTTTATCTCCTCATTTAGTTCTTCAAGTTCTTCCTTTGTTCCTTTAAAAATGTATTTTTGAACTGTTAATTATTGCTAATAGTAATTCAGCAAGAGTCTACCAATCTACCTTGCAATCCCAGCATTTGATTCAGTACAACTATGCAGAGTTGAAGTTTATTATCCTCCTAAGGACTTTAAATCTGATTTTTTAACAGCAACCAGCAGGCTCTTGGTTCTTATGGCAGGCTTACACCTTACCAAATCTTCAACTAAACCAGGTGATAACCAGTTTTTTTGAGACTTTCAGGGTCATGTTAATTTGCTAGTCAGAAGTTCAGTGCTGCTGAGTTGTAAGCAGAGGTGAGAACACAGATTTCTGTCCCCTTTGTGTCAGTGTGCTGTGCACCAGGTGTGCATTCCTTGAACAGCCCTGACCCCTCTGTGCCAGGCACCAGCTGTGCCAGCCTGGGATTGCACCCCAGCCCTGGGACACAGCCCTGCTCCATCCCTGGCACAGCCAGGGCACCACATCCAGAACACCCCTGTTTAATTAAACCTGGGATCCACAGAACACCCTGTTTAATTAAACCTGAAATCCACACTCACAGAACACCCCCTGTTTAATTCAGGGGAACCCTGATTAAATCTGAGACCCACAGAACCCCCCTGTTTAATTAAACCTGAGATCCACACTCACAGAACACTGTCACCTCAACATCAAGGGAATCCTGATTAAATCTGGGATCCACACTCACAGAACATCCCCTGTTTAATTAAACCTGGGATCCACATCCACAGAACACCCCTGTTTAATTCAGGGGAGCCCTGATTAAACCTGGTATCCACACTCACAGAACATCTCCTGTTTAATTCAGGGGAATCCTGATTAAATCTGGGATCCACACTCACAGAACATCTCCTGTTTAATTAAACCTGAGATCCACATCCACAGAACATTCCCTTTTTAATTAAACCTGGGATCCACAGAACACCCCTGTTTAATTAAGGGAATCCTGATTAAACCTGGGATCCCCTGCCAAAGCAGCTGTAGGAATACAAACACTCACCAAGGAGAACAGGGGCACAGGACAAAATAACTGAACCCCAAGTTCAGTTTCCACCACCAAGATGAAATAACCAGATAAATGCTAAGCCAGCATTGCAACACTCAGACAAAAAACCATCTCAGCAGCTTTTGTTCCCTTTTCTCTGAGCCCTGCCCAAGCACAGCCCTGCTGGAGCCAAGCTCCGAGCAGGGAAGGTTCCAGGGCCCTGGGCAGCTTCCCTGAACTTTGGCTTCTCTGCTGGGCAAGCACTTCCAGCTTTGGGTTGAACTCTAAAATGGACATGGACCTGGGCTCAGACCCTGCTGGGGAGCACTGACAGCACAGCTGACTTCAACATTTTCACACATCACCATAAACACAAGTAACCTCTCTGCTTCTGAAGGAAAAACCACATGAAACTGAGCTTTGGTCTAAGGTTTGGATGATGCAGGAAATATTCTGAACACCTATTTTAAAATTAGGCTTAAAAACCACTCATTAAACAAATGAAAGTATTAACTCAATATTAAAAATTAAAATGCTTAGTGTTACATTTTGCTCTATTCCTAAATCAAACAAACAATATTTCAGAATATCTAGCCACAGTTATGGGAAATCTTAACAATTATTACTCACTTCCTTCAGGATTTGGTGCTGACAGGATAATGCTGTGCTGCTTCTTCACTTCTTCCACATTTTGTGCTATTTTTGCTATATTATTTCTAATTTCCTCAACCTAGAGGAAGAGAAATATGGCAAAGAAGACAACAGAATAATTTAGGGGCAATATTTTTTAAAAACAAAAAGTCCTTCTAATAAAACCCAAACTATTTCATCTGTAAGTAGCAGAGAAATAAATCCCAGGAGAAACATCAACATTTAAACAGTCTGGAATTATTTTTTTTTAATTAAAACCCAGTATTGTTAATAGCAAATATATTCTGAATGTCCAAAACCTTAACTGCTAATATTCCTAACAAACTACTATTTTAAAATTCTATTAGTAAATTTCTTGTTGACAGGGAATTAAAAACAATTCTCTGCAATAAATACAGAAAATACCCTGAAATAAACTAATAAAGCATTACCAACATTTGTTTTGGCATACAATTACAAACCATAGCAGGGGAGATGAATTGTTAAACCTCATTACTGGAATTAAAAGGCACAGAGAGAAAACAGCCAGCCTTTAATCCATGGTGAAAAGTGCAACTTTACCTGCTGGAAGAAGTCATCCATAAAATGATCTTTTTCAATGATAACTGTCTCTCCATCTTCATTTCCTTTATACTGTAAAGACAACAAACACAAATGTGTGAAATCCAGCCCAGTTGGAAGGAACTCCAGTTTCTGCCACACTGCAGCAACCACAAATTCATCAACAGTGTGCAGAGCCAAGGGAGCTCTCCTTTCCTGGGGAATGCAATGGAAAATGAAATAACCAGAGAGTAACAATGTAAAATGAAATAACCAGAGAGTCATAATGTAAAATGAAATAATCAGAGAGAAATAATATAAAATGCAATAATCAGAGAGAAATAATGTAAAATGCAATAATCAGAGAGAAATAATGTAAAATGCAATAACCAGAGAGGCTCCTGCTGGGACCTCTGCAACCACCACAAACCCACCCTGAGCTGCTGCTCCTGCTCTGGGCACTGCCACCCTGACCAGCCCCACTGAACTGAAATACAACATCACAGACCTGAGAAAAACCCCCAGAGGCTCTGCCACACTCCCAGCACACTCCTGGGCAATCCATGGGTGCTGTTTTTATCGAGGGAAATGACACAATTAACATGCATCACATGAAGGCAAAGAGTTCAAGCTTGTCTTTAATTCCCTCAGGCTGTTTGAAGTGCATTGAATCAAAATTAGAACAATATATTACCTTTAACATACAGCCAACATGTTATCTGTTAGAAAAAAAAAAAAACTACAAGATAATTGTCATTAAGGGATTATTTTTATTCCAGGACACCTTTTGTTTTCTTACAAGGCCATCTTATCTTCTAACATCCACTTTCTGCTCCTAACCTCTGATCCTACTACCCAAGAAGTTTGGTTCTGGTTTTATTAAATCATGTGAGACATGCATTGTTTGCATGACAATTCTGCAATTTAACCCAGTGTCAAACACTGCTATTATCTTATAGAGAAATTACTGCCATTATTGAGATCTGTGCATCAAAGTTCAGGGAGCAGTGACAGAGCTGGTGGCAGCTCCTCTCCTGCAGGCTCAGGGAATGCTGAAAAATTAAAAAAAAAAAAGCCCTGGGGCAGCACCTCGGTCAGGAACCATCTGGGATTTGTGCTCAGGGGAAAGGATGTCCCAAGGAAAATACAGCAAATGAGATGTCACTGCCCCCTGGAACAACCTCTCAGCCTGGTGGCACTGAGGACTTGACAAGGCACTCATTTTGGGGAGATAAAGCCAGAACTCCAATTATCTGTCCTTACAGATTGCCATCAATTAACAGTCTTGCTTAACACAAATGAGGGAGGAAGTCTGTGCCCCAAGGGAGTCACCCAAAACTTCACCACTCCCCAGGCTGCTCTGCTGCCACAACACAAGCTCTAAGCTAATATTTAAGAAGGAGCTATATTTTAAACACATTTAATTTCATTATCTATGCAAAAGAACACTTTCTGTTTATATTTACTGAGCAAAGAATAATTTTTCTGCTTGTTCATAACTGCACCCTACATTTAGTTATTTGAACTAAATAATGAAAACAGCATTTACTAAGAGATTCAGAATGCCAGCCTTTAGTTTGATCAGAGCTCAGTAAAACAGTGACACCCGAGTGAATCCTGAATGAATGAATAAAGCAGAAATGTGAGTCAGGAATGTCTGGAGCTGCTCAGCAGCTGACCATGACTCCCCGGGCTGTGTGTGAGGAGTTCCCTTTCCTCCCTGGCTGCAGTGACACATCAATTTGCTCTCTACAAAGGATTTCTGGACAGCCTGTCTCGGTCACAGCACTGGGCACACCTGAGCAGTTTGCCAACCTGTGTCCTCTACACTCCTCAGTCACCTCTTACCTCAAACTCAGCTCTTTTGCTGACTCTCTCCAGCTGATGTGCTCTTGTGCCCCTTTAGAGCAGCACACGGTGACCAGAGCTCACTTTTATCAGAGTTCAGCAGCAGCACACTGCTCTGGGCTGCAGCTCCCCAGCACCAGCAGAACCACGAGAAGCTGATAAAAGGTTTCACGTCAATGCCAAGAGCAATCCAACAAAGTCTGTTTGCAGCTCATACCTTGACCTTGGGACTCAAAGCCTGGGACACAGAGCTCCATAAAATTCTCAGACCTATAAAATATCCAGCCCTGAGGCCAGGAGTTGGTGCTGCTTTGGCTGGGCCAGAGTTCACCCTGCCAGCAGCTGCAGGGGCTGTGTTTGGGTCTGTGCTGATACACAGCGATGGTTTGGTTTGCTTTGGTTCCCTGCTCCCCTCCAAGGGGGCTGGGGGCACACAGCTGTCCCCAGGTGACCCAAGGGACACTGCAGAGCACATGGCATTATGCTCAGTGCACAAAGCTGAAGCAAGAAGGAAGGGGGCACCTTTAGTTCTAGGGCATTTTGTGTCCCCAAGTCACTGTTATGTGTGACAGAGCTTTCCTGGGGAAGGATTGACCCCTGCCTGCCCACTGGAATTAAGGAATTCCCTTTTTGCTTTGCTCGAGTGCAGCTCTTGCTTTACCAATCTTTGTTCTCAATCCATGATTTTTCTCACTTGTGGAATTCTGCCCATCCCAGTGGGGTGAGTGAGGGAGCAGCTGTGTGCTGCTCTCACTGCCAGCAGGGTTAAACTGCAGATATTCTCACAGCAGCATTTCTGCAGATATTCTCACAGCAGCATTTCTGCAGATATTCCCACAGCAGCATTTCTCAGCTCCAGGCAGAGGCTATCCTGATGGTTTATGGAACTTCTCTTACTTCCACTACCTTACAGAACTGCAGAAACAAGTCAGGCTGGAGATATCTTAGTAATTACTGACCTTTGATACTGGAAACAGCTTTTGGCTGAAAAACGTGACTCTTACTTGCCCTTGGAACTCCACTCAAGGTTGCTCAGTGTTTCTCAGTGCAGATCACGTGTATTGCTCTGGCATGACTGCCCATCCTCCCAGGGAATCACCCCAGCAGGACCTGACAGAGCCCCACAGCTCCTCCTCACAGCATCCCTGTGCCCAGGAACCCTCCTGCATCCCAGCAGGACCCCACAGCTCCTCCTCACAGCATCCCTGTGCCCAGGAACCCTCCTGCATCCCAGCAGGACCTGACAGAGCCCCACAGCTCCTCCTCACAGCATCCCTGTGCCCAGGAACCCTCCTGCATCCCAGCAGGACCCCACAGCTCCTCCTCTCAGCATCCCTGTGCCCAGGGACCCTCCTGCATCCCAGCAGCCAGGAGAGCTGGGGCAGGTCAATCATTAACAGGATTTAGCAGCAGCCCTGTACAACCACAGCCATAAACGAGCTCACAGTGCCATGGCACGAAGGCACAGCTCATCCTCATCCTCATCCTCAGCAATTCTGTGTCTGAGCCCAGCCCCACGTCACAGCGTGACTCAGGGAAAAACAACAGCCGTGTATTCCTGCTGCTGCCAAGCCTCATTCTGGGCTTGTTCCTGTGCCACCCAATCCAACAATTTTAACCTCTGGGTCTCAGAGACTGTCCAAGAAAGTGTTCAGAAAAAAATAAATGCAGTTCTGTTCCAGCTACAGGTCCTGCTTAAAAATAAGAACTTATAGATTGCTATGTTCTACTCATTCTTCAAAGATTATGTGCAACAGATCTTCATTAACACTGACGAGTAAAGAAATATAAAAATCAAGTATTTTAAATGATTCACCAATCAAGCATGAAAAATGGGTTCCAGCAGACAGGTCTGCATCCACTTCAGCATGTCACAAGGGGGAAATTTTGGAGCCACAGTGCACCCCAAACCTGAGATGTAAACCAGCACTCTGCTTGGGCAGAGGGTTACAGCTAACCTTGTTCTGAAATGCCTCAACAAAAAGAAAGTATGGATAAGTTTTATTACCAGACCTTTAAAAGGACATGTTTGTAATACCTGAAGTTAGCTAAATGAACATCTGGACATGGGTTGTACATGAACAAACATGGGTTGTACATGAATGAACATGGATTTTACAGTTCTTTCAGAGCCTTTCACATGGACCTGTATCTGTGAAGGCTGGCAGCACATTCTGCAATCATAGCTATGTACTACTCATTTTCTGCTTCCCTAAACACCTACTATAAACCACTGCTGAAAACAGTGAACCTTTTAATCTTACACTTATTTGTGCTCAAAATAACTGAAACCAGTCTGGGATTTGCTCAATTGTCCCATTAATTGTATTAAAGGACAATTCAAACAGCTAAAAGAAGTTCATTTAGGCCTGCTTAAGACTAATTTAGAAATGACATTAAAATGACCCCTAAAGTTGAACAAATACAATTGTGGTTGCTGTCTTCTGATAAAGCACATACTTTACAGAAGTTCTTTGAGCTAAGGAAATAAGAGGAAGCAGCATTATCTGAAGGCTATATAATCTGCATGTCATCAACCGCTTCTTTCTCCAACAACTGTTTAACAGCCTAAACATAGTGCATTAACAAAAATATCTGTCAGTTATGGTAATGTTGTGTTAATGAACCACAAACACTGATAGGCAGCATCTCTCTCTCTTCTTTATAATGATCTGGGAAAAACTAATGCCAAAATATTTTGCTTGCTGCCCAGTAAAATCCAGGCACACATGGATGAGGACACAGGAAATTAGCATTTGTGCTGAAGGCAATGGTGTGCTCAGTTAAAACAGCTCAGGGCAGGCTGGGATCTCACAAAGTCCTTGTGCACCACAGCAGTTCTGTGTTCTACTCCTAATGATTTAGCCAAATGAAATACAATGAAACGACATTGATAAACCTAAACACTGGAAAACAGGCAAACAAGTGTTAGCACATTATTTCTTCAGATTCACTCTCCTTTTCAGAGCATCTTATCCATGTGTTTGGCACCTCTGTTCAAAGTGTTTATTCTGTTTATTCTCACAAAATCATTATATTTTTGATATTCCAGATAAAGATGTAAGATGGAAGCTGCTACTTCAATCAGTTGCCTGAGGAAATAGGAATATCCATTTCCCTTGGATATTCAATTTTACAAAACTTCAGGTCAACTACACTTAAAATTGTGATAAAACACAGACCAGCTCTCCAGTAACTTTTATCTTCATTTCATGTATAAATATTGTCTTCATAAGAAGAAAATTTTTCAGTCTCTAAGCTATTTATTAATTTTACAGGCAGTGAAAACGTCATTGATGAACACATGAAGCACGTCAGCAATACTGGACAATATGTATTTAAAAAGCAGCCCAGCCCAGTGCAGTAATGTTTTCAGATGTCAAACACTAAAGCTGGCTTAAAAATTCCTTTGTACAGCTGCATGAAACACTTTTAACCCTGTCAATAGGAGGTGTGTCAGGGTGTGGAATTGCTTTTTTCTATTTATAGAAGCATAGAACAGGATTACGTCTACAGGTACAGAATTATAAATATAAAACAAATTTGGATCACTGTTGGTTGCTTCCTCTATTTGGGATGTGTGCACCAGCACCAAAATTTGGCACGTGTTCCCACAACCTGGACATGTTTAGAAACAGGGAAAGGGAGTAAGTATACCTGAAAGGAATGACACAAAAACCTTGTTCTGACTCCAAAACATCATTCCTGCCAGAGAAACTGTAATTTAATAATCCTAAAACCTTCCCGATGCCAATTCATCCTTTCAGAGAGGAAGACAAAGGGACTGGTAATTCCACCACTAGAGATGGAGCTTCCAGAATGGATTTTATGATCCCGAAGATGAAAGAGCCCCAGACCTGAATGCAACTCTTACACATCCGCGGAGTACTGAACTATCACAGGAACTCCTGCGTGCTCTCCACTTCCATTTCTTTTCGGGAAAAAACCCAAAACAAACCCAAAACAAAAACCCTGAAATGTTCTTTTATTTTACCCAAGCCATATCCTGTCGCAGACAGACTGGCGGTGCCTCTCCCCAAACTCGCCCTGCTTTTTTAGGATACTGTTTCCAAAGCACGAAAAAGGGAAAGGAAAGGAGCGCATAAACAGAGGCAGCACCATTTTGTAAACACGAGGAAAATCGAGCTGGCAGAGCGCTGTGCTGCCGCAGCACGGCCCGGGACAAATCCGGCCCGGGATAAACCCAGCCCGGGACAAACCTGGCCCGGGATAAACCCAGCCCAGCCCGGGACAAACCCAGCCCAGCCCGGGACAAACCCAGCACAGCCCGAGACAAACCCAGCCCGGGACAAACCCAGCCCAGCCCGGGACAAACCCAGCCCGCGGCACCGGGCGGCTCCGGCCCGGATTACCGGGGACTGAACGGAATTATCGGGACCGGAACGGAATTACCGGGAAATGAGCGGAATTCAACCACGGGATTACCGGGAGCGGAACGGCATTCAGTGCCGCCCAAACCACGGAATTACCGTGGAACGGAACGGAATTACCGGGGAACGGAGCGGCATTCAGTGCCGCCCAAACCATGGAATTACCGGGGAACGGAGCGGCATTCAGCCTCGGAATTACCGGGGAACTGAACGGAACTCGGTGCCCCCCCAGACCATGGAACTACCGGGGACCTGAACGGAACTCGGTGCCGCCCAAGCCGCTCGCAGAGGCCAGGNCCCGGGACAAATCCGGCCCGGGATAAACCCAGCCCGGGACAAACCTGGCCCGGGATAAACCCAGCCCAGCCCGGGACAAACCCCGCCCAGCCCGGGACAAACCCAGCACAGCCCGAGACAAACCCAGCCCGGGACACACCCAGCCCAGCCCGGGACAAACCCAGCCCGCGGCACCGGGCGGCTCCGGCCCGGATTACCGGGGACTGAACGGAATTATCGGGACCGGAACGGAATTACCGGGAAATGAGCGGAATTCAACCACGGGATTACCGGGAGCGGAACGGCATTCAGTGCCGCCCAAACCACGGAATTACCGTGGAACGGAACGGAATTACCGGGGAACGGAGCGGCATTCAGTGCCGCCCAAACCATGGAATTACCGGGGAACGGAGCGGCATTCAGCCTCGGAATTACCGGGGAACTGAACGGAACTCGGTGCCCCCCCAGACCATGGAACTACCGGGGACCTGAACGGAACTCGGTGCCGCCCAAGCCGCTCGCAGAGGCCAGGGTGAAGCGGAGCACGGNCCCTCCCCGGCCCCGCGGATCGGGCACAGCGGGCATAGCAGGCCCCGGGGATCGGACACAGCAGGCTCTGGAGAACGGGGCACAGCACGACGGGAGCGGGCCCGGCCCCGGGGATTGAGCGTAGCGGGACGGGAGCGGGCCTGGCCCCGGGGATCGGGCACAACGGGCACAGCAGGCCCTGTGGAACGGGGCACAGCAGGACGGGAGCGGGCCCGGGCCCAGCGGGCCCCGGGGATCGGGCACAGCGGGCGCCGTGGAAC